>JAFVLL020010674.1:0-35070 GCA_021397915.2 Tor tambroides
TTGCATGACCAGCATTGTGAATTCTGTGTCTGGAAATCGTTCAGCCTCACACAAAATTCCTATTTAAATGACTGGATTTTTCCTGTAAAAATTAGCTGAACAACAGTAAAAGTGACTGCACCACAATTTTAAATTGCAGATGTGTACTAAAAGATTTTGAATTAACTTTTGGAGGAGTATTATCATATAAATGGCCTTAAAGCTTAAAGGCATAGGTGAAAAGTTACTCTAGTTTTGTTTTCATGATACCATGTTACCATATTAATCCATCTCATACTCTCAGAGTACCATGGTGCCACCTGATATTGTAAATGTATTACTTACTTTCTTAACATACATTTCAGGTCATTTCTGTGCAACTGTGTATTAGTGATGCACTGAAAAACTGCAGGGGTTTTTTTTCCCCAAAACTGAAATTAAAATTTTAATTTAGGCAAAAATGGAAGCCAAAAATAAAGTTTGAGTAATTGAATTTAGTATGCTGTTCAAGGTGTTGTTCTTATATGATAAATTAAACCAGTCATAGTAATGTTCTTTGGCAACTGGTTGCCTCTTGATATTTTAGTAACTTTTAAATTTTATATATTGCTACTTCAGCATCTATTTTTATCATGGCAAAGTGCAAGAACTGCTGACAAGTTTACCTGTTGTGGCTTATCCTCGTTCTGTGCATGAAATATATATATGGACACAGTCAAAAAGTGATAATTAAACATCGCTGTTTCAGTCAGTGGCTTCATCCAAAAATGAAAATAAACTTTTGTTTGCTGTTGCGGCTGAATATTTTTGAATATTTCTGAAATTTCGGTGCATCACTACTTTAGTCATGCATATTTTTACAAAAAATGCTGCTTTTTGTGTTCAGTCATGCTCCGCCTCCGAAATACCTTTCATTTCTGACTGACTTCAGCAAGATCTTATAATTTTTGCCTCCTCCCCTCCAATCTATTTCTAACGGACAACATTAAGTCCCTTCTTTTGTTTTTCTATTTGCATATCCAGTTTCGCTCCGAAAAAAGCCATGTTGTTGAAGTAAAATGGTTTTGAATGGCATTGCGTGGTAAGTTTTTAAAAATTAGCCTGCCCATATGTTTGGCAGTCAAATGAGTCTGAAATAGTCCCAAGCGTGCATTATGAATCTGGGTGGCCTTCCCATTTAAGCTTAATGGCAGTTGCCCCACCGGCCAAATGAGTCAGCTCAGCTAGATTCCCTCTGGCTCGCTCGATGGAAATGGAGAATGTTGCCTGGTGCTTTAAATGTGAGCTCGGTGACCTTACTGTTCCCATGCTCTGTGGTCTGGTGCGTCAGCCGTCCACCTTTCAGTGAGTGATTGCAGACGAGCGCAAGTAAACGTGGCCAAGGGTGGTGAGTATTACCCTGGCCAGAAATCAAACACCAAGGGCGCACCAAGATTGGAACCAGAGAGGAAAGCGAGCCAGACAGAACTGCATTCCTCGGCGTAGTGGGTTCCTGACCTGGTTATGCCACGAAGGACGCTCGTCACGTTCTGCCGTCGCACGCTAGAGACCGCAGTGCAGTTCGTCTGGGATCGCTCCTTAATGTACTAGTGTGTGCATCCACGTGTCCTCCTCCGTTTTTCCTGCGTTCGTGTGGGCCGGTGTTCTTTGCAGGCTCTTGACCCAGTGTAACTCAGCCGCGTCGTGGAGCTGTGACTCACATATGCTGCATGTCATTAAGAGAATATTTCGAGCATGCCGTGTTCTCTTTGCACAGCGGTGCAGGGAAACGGGTCACAAGTTCAGGTCAGAGAAGGGGCATCCTGTTCATTTCTGACCTTCAGGTCGTTTAGATGCCCTGCAACCTTTGCACGCAGCGGGATACCGCTTGTCGTGAAAAATAATATGACTATTTTGAGCTCCAAGGATTGGATGTTTTGCTGAGACTCGGTGGGCGTGTGGTTTCATTCGGATGGTTTCTGATTCAGAATCTGAGTCACGAGGCAGCTTGCAGAAGACCTCAAAGATGTTTTCATTGCATATGTTGTTTTTTATTTTTTGTCTTTCTAACTTGGGCTGCACGATGTAGTTAGTCTCAGTGTTTTTCTGCTTTTTTGATGAATAAGCAGGGATGCAAATTGTGTAGTTTGAAAATACTGTAAGCACATCAAGGGACTTGCAGAACTGTACAAAAGTTTGGGGTCGGTAAGACTTTTTAAAATATTTTTGGGAAAACATGATTATTCTCTTATTAGTTAAAAACACAATATAAAATATAAATAAACCGTGAACTATGAATTATATGAACTCTCTAATATCTTTTAAAATGTAATTTATTCCTATGATGCAAAGCTGATTTCAGCATCATTATTTCAGTCTTCAGTGTCACATGATCCTTCAGAAATCATTCTAATATGCTGTTTTTCTGCTCAACAAACATTTCATATCAATGTTGAAAACAGTTGTGCTGCTTAATATTTTTGTGGCCATGATATAGAAAGTTAAAAAAAACAGCATTTATTTGAAATAGAATTCTTTTGTAACATTATAAATATCTAACACTTTTAATCAATTTAATGCATCCTTACAGAATAAAAGTATTAATTCAATTCATAAATATATATAGACATGATGTGTCACTGTATAATATCTAAATATATATAAATGTATCACGGTATTACTAATTTTTTTTTTCACTTGTTTTATGGTGCAAATGAATCATTGAACCATAGTTATGAAGCTGATTGATGAACATGATTTGAACTTACCCTAAACCCTGTTTTTGCATCAAAGACATTATTAAAAAAATCTTGATGCTCTCATTCTTGCAAACAAGAAAATCTGCTAAATTAGTCTGACATGCTTTTTAGAAAACATAATGGTTATTTAAAAAGCACCATAAAGTCTCAGAATATTGCTTTGTTTTATATTACTGTAGCAACAGAATCATTGTGGATATACTGTGAATATATAGCAGATTGTTTATCGTCATATGTATGTTTCATGTTTTGCATTATTGTACAAATTACAGGATTACAGTGGAAAAACTAGGATCACAGGGAAATAGTGATGGTTTGAGGAATTCCATCTTTGGTGTGGCATTATAATTCCCAGAATGCATACCAGATTTCCCTGTGGATTAGACTGGCAGGAATGTCCTGAGGCTATCTTTATATTGCTTTTTTATGCAAGGGATTTACAGACCAATATGTAGAGGATATTTATGCTTTGCTGTCAAAAAAATGCAATAGTAGAGGAAAATATGATTTGAAGGGGTTTTTTGTTATTATTTTGGACTGACTGATTTGGACGCATGAATTTCTCTTAAATTGATTCTCTCGTTGTTTTTGGGCTTATAATTTTTGAATGATCTTGAAAGCCAACACAACTGAAAGCTTGCTTCGTTTAATTTATTTTACATCTTACTTTAACTTATATATTTTAAAACAACATTTTCAGTCTGATTTATATCTTAATTTGTTCCGTTTAATGTATTTTACAACTCTTCTGTTAGTTTGTCAATCATTTCCCATTGAAAGTCATAAAACCTTGGATTCAATTTTTCTCTGATACTAGAAACCAACAAACCTGACATTTGCTTCATTTCACATATTTTGTATGTTCGTAAAATTTTTCAGTTTGTGTCAAAGATCATAAACAATCCATCTAGAATTTGTTCCATTTCGTGTATTTTATAACATCATGTATTAGTTTGTCAGTTCAATTGTTGTATGATCCATCTTGAAAGCCAACAAACCGATATTTGTTTCCCTTTCACTTATTTAACACCATATTATGTCTTCAAATACGTCAATTTTCATGTTATTCTCCGTCTTTCCCAGGAACCTTGTAAAGTTGGAGAGTTTGGAGGATACGTACCTCCTAGAAGGAGGTGATGATTCACTCTCGGACAAACACGGCTGTCCAGCCTACGTCAGCCCGGAAATCCTCAACGCAAATGGCAGCTATTCGGGTAAGGCGGCGGACGTGTGGAGCTTAGGCGTGATGCTCTACACCATCCTGGTGGGCCGCTACCCGTTCCACGACGTGGAGCCCAGCTCGCTCTTCAGCAAGATCCGCCGCGGCCAGTTCAGCATCCCCGAGACGCTAACGCCCAAAGCCCGATGCCTCATCCGTAGCATCCTGCGGCGAGAACCGGCCGAACGCCTCACCTCCCGAGAGATCCTGGACCATCCCTGGTTCTCGGCCTCCGGCGGTTCGGCGGCCGCCGCCAGCCACGGAAGAGGCGAGCGAGAGTTGGACCAAATGGTGCCAGAGGCCAACATGGAAGAAGAACTAGAACAGTTCTTTAGCTGAACACAAACTCGTCAGATGTTATGCCACGTCCTTTTAGATTATCAGAAAAAAAGAAATACACATTACAAATGGTGTCTATCGTTATTTCTCATTCCGTGAAGAGACATGGTTGGTTCTGGCTTGGGCGGAAAGGACCTCTCCCTGAGCTGGGACTTCTGGACGAGGCGTGTTGAGTGATGTAGCAAGACTTACTTTGGTTTTTCCTTTAATTTTCCGTTGGTTTTTGTCTTCATTTTACGTGGTGCTCACAAGGCGTACGAGTCACAGTAAGCTACCAACATGCATTACAGCACAGGAGAACCCAGCCAAGGAACAAAGAAAATATCAGGCAAAACTGCTCAATCTCTCCTGTTTCTAGTTCTGATTTTGTTGACCGTGTCTCAGTTTCCTCGAATGCAAATTGTTGGTTGTGTCTCAATTTGATCCTCGGTTTATTTTAAGTTTCGACAGCCCTCCTGGGGTGCGTTTCCCAAAAGCAACTATGGTCTCAAGTTACGTCGTTACCAATAGAGTTCAGTGGGACTTACCACCATAGTTAGCTAACGATGCTTTTGGGAAACGCACCCCAGGTCAATACTGCGAAGACCATGTCATTTTTTGTGTTTCTGATTCATTTCGGCTGCATTAAGAACGATTTGTGTTGCATTAAGCTGTTCCTTTTACTATTATTGCTGCTTTTTTCGCGCTATCCGTAACTGAAACTTTCTCTGTGAGTTTTCGGAAAATAAAAAACGTCAAGCACTTGACTCGCCTAGGCTTGGAGATCCTCTCTGGACTAGTATCATCTATTTAACTTTTAGTTTTTCTTTTGCTGGAGCGAAATGTATCTTTTTTTTTTTATTTTATTTATAAGGTAACTACTATATTTAAATAGAAATACGTGCAGGGTTTTTTCTGTTGTTTTCTTAACCGCCAGTTTTCACGAATATTGTAGGCAATACATTTGACACAGGACAGGTTTGATTTTTTTGTATCAAAGTTTGTCCCAAGTTGGAAGGTCTACGATTTTAACGTCAGTGCCAGTAACCGCGCACCCCAAACGCACGCTGACCGTACTCCTTATTTTTTTTTTAGTTTTTTGCATTTGACTCCATAAATATTAGACGATATTTCTACGACTACACCGTCTCGAGTACCTCATGTTAACTCTACTGCCTGCATAGGTCTGTGAAATGATCATGTTTTGAATGGGTACATGTAGACATGTTTCGTCGTATATCAATGTTACTTGAAATTGTGATTTATATCTAGTCAATGGCATGTGCCCTTTGAATGCTTTAGCCTGCCTAGCAAGAGGGGAGTTCATTTTTTCATTTTTGTTTTCTTAAAGAAGAATCTTACAAAGGATTTACTAGGAGTCCAATTGCGCCTAGGAATTTCTTTTTATTGTTTTTTTTTTTTTATCCTCTGGTCATTGTGCTTTCACTCATTTTGTAGAAGGAACTTGCCTACCTAAGTTGGTGCTGATTAGGTGCTAATTTTGAAGGATGCTTTTCTTTTTCGTTTGTTCATTTTTTTTTTTTTTTCCTCATGTTTTCAAGGGGAGGGGGGAGTGCATGGTGGGATATCTGCCTCAGATGCTCTGATTGTAATGTAACAGATTTTGGTGTTTTGTCCAGATTTATTCAGTAAATAAATTGTGAACTGCACACTGAATGCTGCATCTTTTTATGCAATCTTTTAAGCACATAAACAGACAAATAAAACAATCAACTATATGTATATGTATATATATGTGTGTGTGTATAAAAATGTATAAAAAATTTAAATTATTTAAATGAACACATTTCCAAACAGTTTACTCAAAATATTTAAAACAAAATTGAACAAAAGATTTTTTTAAATTATTCACATTTAATTAAACACCCATATTTAATGTCCCTAAAAAAATTAATAATAATAATGACAATAATACATTTTGAACTTGTCAGTGAAGTTTATAGTTGACACCAGAAGATTGTTATTGTGTGTACATATCTGTATCTGTATTATGTAATGCTTTATATTGCATTTTAACACATTTTAATTATATATATATATATATATATATATATATATATATATATATATATGTGTATAACGTATTAAAATTTTACTTCTGTTAATTAGCACAATTATCAGATGATGTTGACCATAATCTCAAAATGGATGATTAATTGGCCTGCCACATATTAGTCTATCACGACTCATATTCAGGCACTTTTTATACCCATTGGTGTTCATGGTTTATGTTCTCTCTGTAGTTTCCATTATTTAATGCCTTTGATCTTCTGGACATTAAGACCTGTGATAATTCTCATGCAGACATCAGTCTCTGACTTCATAATATAAAGCATTTTTCCCTCAGCAGATTGGTTGATTTCACTGCTTGACTGCCACTAAATCTGACTAAAGCCTGCTGGGAAATAATCCATCAAATACAGATTAATGTCTTGTGCATTGGGCCCATTTTCTATGATCTGCAGCTGAAAGGCTTGATCTGACCCTGCAGCCTTGGTGTCATGTGCAGTCATGCCATAAAACACACACAATGTACATTTAACACTTGTGTCCTTTGTGGACCAGACACTGATGGTCCAACTAAAACGTTGCCTGTCAAATAATGCAGAGGATTTGTTCAGAAGTTCACATTATAATTGTAGCTTCTATTAAAATGTACTCTTAAGAGTCAACGTGCAATATAAAAAGCTGTTGCTATTTCATACTCAGCCCCTCTAAATACATATGCCAGTGCGTTCTTGTACAAACACACCTCCACACTCCCAGAAAAGGGTGTTTTATAACGTGGGGCAGTAGCCATGCTGTGCTGAAAATAGATCAGTGCATTTGTTGTGCCAGATGTGCACATGTTGCAACACTTGGCCCAAGTTCAACTAACTAATACATGGAGCTCCTGAACATTCATGCACGCACTTCTGGTTTTATCCACTTGTGCATGCATGACCTTTCAGCTACTGAAGTATATGGCCATTTAGAAGCATCTTTCAAGTTTGATGCAAGTTATAAGATTAGTTGCAATTTGTAGGTAATATTAAAAAATCCCCCCAAATTATAGAAAGTTATAGCTTTTTTAAATTTTTATTTCAATACATACATATACACATACTTTATTTATTTATCAATCCGTCTCTACACTATTTTAACACTATTTTCAAAAAATTTAAGTATGATGGAAGTTGAAGCAGTTTACATTAAAAAAACCTACCCCAAAATAGGAATATATGTATTATTAATTTAATTATATTAATTATATTTATTGTTCATTTAATTATATTAATTGATTTATCAATATATTTTCATTATATATATATATATATATATATAAGGTTTCCAAAGTTGTAAATAAATGTTGGAGTATGTTTTAAAAGCACAGCACATTTAATTTTGCTGGAAGTTAAAGGATTAGTTGCAACTTGTATTTTACATTTGAAAATGATAGGAATTTCTTGTTTTTATCTAATATTTTAAGTATTTTTTCTATAGTTTTGTATGTTTATTTATTTATTTTATTTTTTTTATGGAAGTTGAAGAATTATTCAGGTATTTCAGTTCTGATGGGTGCATAGGAGATTTTAAAATCAAATTTCCTGGGGCTCATTACTCAGACCCCATTTAATAAAGCAATCTACAGTTACTCTAATTAGCATTCGCACCTGATAAGAACAGGCAAAAGTTGTGCGTGCAAATCCATACAAAACACCATAGTGTGTTCATAAATAATATTTCTGGAGATAATCTTCTCTAATCACTGCTGAGACCAAATTGAATATCACACTGTGTAAGACACCATTAGGCTGACAGTTACTGCCCATCGTGCTCCTTTTTAATTTGGCCCTGCACCATAGTGTGGAAGTAATGGCTTTCAGTGGGGCGATAATCACCTGCAACATTGTTCATCTTACGCCCCCTGGTGGACAAATGGGAACTGTGTCATATTTTCTACAAATCAATCCCTTACACCCCATCCAAAAACCATTGTACAAGCATGAGTGTTCTCAACAGGCGATATTTCTTTGTTTTCGTATTCATTTGGTGCAAATATGACTGTCGCAGCAGTGTAACCCATTCTCAGTCTTGTCCTCTTTAATGTGTGTTGTATCTGCATTACACTGTTTTGTATCTGTTGTCATTCAGACTGTGTACTTAATCTCTGGATGCAGACATCTGGAAGAAGAGGCACAGAGCAATTAGACTATAATAAAAATAATTAAAGAATGCCGTTCATCCTTAGGGAACGGTGCCATTTGTGTCACTTCACTTCAGGCTCATTTTATTTGAAAAGGTTACTGCTGAATAATAAAAATGTATGGTTCCTCCTCAGAGTGTCACTCCCTTAAGGCTGATCATCAGAAACACCACATCATTATTTTTAAAGGTGTAAATGACACAGTGAAGGACATATTCACAGCCTATGGATTTTCTCAGGAAACACTTTTTTTTTTTTTTTTTTTTTTTTAGAACTCACACTAGAAATGTGTTTTTTATTATTATTCTGTATTATTATTTAATTGAAAGCAAAACATTATAAAAAGCATTCATTATAAAAAGGAACTGAATGGAAGCATGCAAATATTTAGGTTAAAATTAGTCAAAGAAAAAAAACATTTAAAAACATTCAATTTTTTTTATTTATGAAAACTTATTTAATAGTACATCATGTAAACACACACACTGAAAAAATATTAAAAGTTCACATTAATAAGGGCATGTTGGCTAATACAGCAAGAAACAAATGGGTTTGTAAAGACCAAAAAACCCTCAAAAAACATAAAATAAAATAAACAGAATAACCGATTTAAGTCAATTATATAGCAACAACAAAATAAAACCTCTACTAAAACTTAACTTAATATATATATATATATATATATATATACAAAACTAAAAGCTATATACAAAAATTTAAAATAATATTCTTTAATATAAAATCATACATATATTGACATGATATAATAGCTTAAGTTGGAAACAAGGGATATGTAAAGCCCAATAAATAAACAAACAAAACAAACTTGCATTTCCTGGAAAAGTAAAGCATGAATTATATTATACAAAACAAAATGATATATTAAATAAAATAATTGCTACATCAAGCTTCTGCTTTGTAAAGGCCAAAAAAACCCTCAAAAATAAATAAATAAAATGAAATAAACTAAGAAAACAGAATAATCGATTTAATTGTAAATTATATAACAACAACGACAAAATAAAACCTCTACTAAACTTCTACTAAAATTTAACTGTAAAAAAAATTATATACAAAACTAAAAGTTATATACGAAGATATAAAATAATATTCTTTAATATAAAATCATACATATATTTACATTATATAATAGCTGAAGTTGGAAACAAGGGGTATGTAAAGGCCAATAAATAGATAAAAACAAAACAAACAAACATTTACCAGAAAAGTAAAATTATACAATTATACAAAATTATATAATATAATAATATAATGTTTTGTTTTTATTAAAATAGGCATAATTGTTACATCAAACAGAAGCTGGAAACAAGGGGTTTGTAAAGGCCAAAAAAAAAAACCCAACTAGATTTTACTGATTTACATTTTGTGTTGGCTTGAAACACACTTGGTATGAAATCAGGGTGCATTGGAACTTTCCAAAATGCAGCCAAGTCTTTCCCCATTCACCAAACCATCATTACCGTTGTTCAGTCTTTGCATCATTGCGTCATTATATTGATTGGTCTATTTGAAATCAACACCACACACGAGCATTTTACCCCCAGACGATAACGTGTGAATGCAACCCTACAGAGAGACCGAATGCTTGAGCTCAGCACGTTATGATACTGGCAGAAATTCAGAGGAACTAAGCAGCCCAGCGGGGCTCGACGTGCCGTAAACTGCCAGAGATGGGATGATGTTGATTTTGCAGTGCAGTTGGAGCTCCTCCGTGTTTATTTCTCTTTTCCTGCCTCATTCCAAGACAGAAGCTGCTCAAACCAACTCTAGGAAGCAGGCCAGAGCTAACATTTCATTTAGTGAGCTTTTCCCCCTCCGCGTGTTTTTATATCCTAAACAAAGCCTGCGTGGATATGCCAGTATGCTGCAGCTTACATCTGGCTTACGGGCTTTTCATTATCCTGCATGTCAATAAACAGATGAGTTCCTCTTCGGAATGGAGCAGAAGCATTTTGACAATGCAGCTACTGTAACCGCAAAGACCAATCAGAGTGCGGTAACCTGCGCCTAATTGCAGGCGATGCTGTGTATTTCCCATCAGACAGAGCCAGGAGTTTGTGTACCAACTCGACCCAATCCAAACACCCCGAACAGGCTGTTACTGTTGTTCCCTTGAGGTCGTGGCCACTCAATACACGTACTTTAACAGACACCCTGAGTTAGTTTACTCTCCTCATAAACCTCACATGATCTGCTGGGCTGCTGCTGGATGCCATTCATTAGTGATTCGGCTCGATCATTAACTCACTCGATCGGTTATTGAGTTGCTGGTTAATCCAGAGCACAGATCTCATAGGCTTCATCCAAGGAGAGGCATGCATGCATGTGCTGTTTACAGTAAATCATTACAATCACTGCAACTAACAAGTGCTGCTTTATTCCTTTTACTTGCAAAAAACCAGATTACAAAATTTCACATATATTTTAAGAAGTCCCTTTTAGGTTTCTACACAAATATTAAGCAGCACTACTTCTTAATAATCATTCTTATTATGTATCAAATCGGCATATTAGAATGATTTCTGAAGGATCATGTGACACTGAAGACTTGAGTAATGATGCTGAAAATTCAGCTCTGCATCACAGGAATCAATTACATTTTAAAATCTATTCAAATAGAAAACAGTTATTTTAAATGATAATAATATTTCACAATATTGCTGTTTTTACTGTATTTTTAAATAAAATTTTAAATAAAATTTTAAATAAAACTGTATATTAAATAAATACATAGTGAGCATTAGTTGTATATCAGTGAAAGTGAAAAAAGGTGAAATAACTACATAAACACTTACAAATAATACAGTATATACGGTATATACAAAAATAAAATAAATTCTCTTTATTCATCACGATATTTTTTAGCATGTTTCTGTTATTTAGTATTGACCAGTAGATGGCGCACTCACATACTAATTAAGAGCTGAGCAATTTTAGAGTGTATTTTAAGAGATAAAATACTTTTTACCATGGTAACTGCTGATTCAGTTATGTTTTACTTCAATAAACCAATGGTGACTTTTAGCCAGTACTGCCAAAAAAAAGAGCTTTGAATGTTAATACAGGAAGGACTGAAGACAAACGTGATTTGTAATGAAAAAGAAAAGCCTTACAGAAACTGAAATAAACACTGGTATCCAGGAGGGCAGCTGAAATTGAAATAAAAATAAAAATGAAACATTTTCAATATCTTTCATCATTATTTTTTATGCTTTGCCATTCATCTCTAATGTTTGTGGTTGAAAAGCAATAAAAAGGTTCTTTTTCTGTTCATAAAAATCATAAAAATTTCCTCTCTTTCTACTCGTATTCATATTAGTACATCGTAAGTTGCTATAATACTAATAAAATGAGACCTATTATATTAAATGCAAACAGCTGGTACCTCTAATATTTATATATTTTTTGGAGAATAATTTGCATGTGTTATAAAATGTGTGTGTGTGTGTGTGTGTGTGTGTGTGTATATATAGAGTGTATTTTATATCATAATGCTTATATAGATCATTTCTGCAATCAAAACTCACAGGTTTCACTGAAAGTATTTTTAAAAAAATTCATCCAGGAGCAAATGATCTGAGCTGCTTTGCACATTTATTTTCAGCTTTTCTGCCAATATTGCTTTTTTTTTTTTTTTTGCTGTTTTTCAGAGCAACCCCTGAGAAATGTGTTGAGTTTCACCACTAACAGAAAAGGTAATTGCTAGTTTCTTCATTCATCTTCATCACACTGTTTGTCAGCTGTGCTGGTGGTTTTGCGTTCACATGGGCCAGCTAAACGGTCAGCGAACAGCCCCTCTGAAGCCACATGATGACAGTACTGGAGTGTGTGCATGTGCATGTGCATGTGTGTATCTTTTTTGTCAATACGCCATTATTCTCCCTGTTGTGCTTCCTCTAGATGGGAAATGCTGAAAATAGCAAACGGGAAGCATTGTCTCCTAATTGCAGCTAACAGTAGTCACTTGCTGTATTGATCACACATTAGATGCGGGCTGCAGGAGGGCGGTTGTGTGGAGTGGATTAAGGGTTGTCTATTCCATTCTTAAAGCCTCTACAAAAGTCTCCAATTAACGTCTTGGCACACAAGGGTATTGCTGGAATGTTTAAGGACCACTCTTCATCATGGTGGTGGTCGCTTTATGTATGAAGTGCTCTTTTTGAAACCGAGAATATCTCAAATTGAGGTTTAGGATGTCCTTGATCAGCCTCTTGGGTTGTGCCATACTAATGGATGTTTTTACACACTTTCTGAACATTAATGAGCATAATGTGTTTTTCCACAACTGTTTTTGAAATCAAAATAACATTTAAGCATATAATTACACCGTGAAGACAACACAAATGACTTTGTGCCTCCAGGAACCTGCTTATTTGAGACTCTGTAGTCCAGTATGAAAATAGTGTCTGTTTTTTTTTTTTGAACGAGACTCTTTGCATGCTTTTATGGTCAGCCTACATAGCAGAGATGAAAATACTGATGCACAGATATACTTTGATGCAAAAGATGGTTCTTTTCAAGTTTATGTTATGCTGCATCGACATGCATGAAAAGGAGCATCAAGGCGCTGATGTACAAATATGTGCATTAATAGAAAAGTTTTTTTTCCTAGTCTTTTCAAACAACTGAGAACTTTTCATCCAAATGCATCAGATCAATATTCGGATGTTTTTAGCCAAAGCAGGAGGTGATGTCATTCTGAAAGGCTTGCAGTGTTTTATTCAAGCATGAATCAGATGACTGTTCAGAAGTTTAATTTTAAATGTTTTTTTTTTATCCATTTTGCTCAATAATGCTGCATTTATTTGATCAAAAAATATAGAGAAAATTGTGAAATAATATTATAAATTGAAATGACTGCTTTCTATCTGAATATATTTTAAAATGTAATTTATTCCTGTGATGTAAAGCTGAATTTTCAGCATCATTACTCCAGTCTTCAGTGTCACATGATCCTTCAGAAATCATTCTAATATGCTGATTTGCTGCTTAAGAAACACTGATTAATATCAGTGTTGAAAACAGTTCAAAACAACAACATTTATCTGAAATGGAAATATTTTGGAAAATTCTAATTGTCCTTAATGTCACTAGAAAAGAATATAAATTTAGATAATAGAAAATAATAATAATATAACAGCACAGTACAGTAAAAAAAGAAAATTATATATTAGATTATTATAATATAATTATTATACAATTATAATATAAATTATATTATAATTATAATATAATTATAATATAAAAATGAATGCACCACACACACACGTATCATATAAAATTAATTAATTCATTCATTCATTAATATATTATATATATTCACATAATATTTTTAGAATGTGTATGAAATTGAGATAAAAATATTTTGTTAAATCATAAATGTCTTTTCTGTCACTTTTGATCCATTTAATTCATCCTTGCTGAAAAAAACCTATTAATTTTTTAAAGAAATCCCAAAGTTTTGTACGGTAGTGTAAAAGAAGCTTTTCAAGATTTTTATTATTAACTGCCCCTCACTCCAAAACCTGTGTGCTTTTTCACTTTCCAAAATAATCTTTGTCCATCTGTCAAACTCTGAAGAGATCCATAAAAGTGATCCATACGTACACTACAGAAAAAATAACAACAGATTGGAGTGACATGAGGCTGAGTAAATAATGAACTATTCCATTAACATGAATCTGAACCTGTTTGCTTTCTGAGAGGTGTGGGGTGAGGGACGTCAACCAAAGGTCAGACCCTGGTGGTACATTAAACTAGCCGCTTGGAGATGGATGAAGTTGTTAGAGAACAAGAGCTGGACAATCTCACCATACAGGTGAGGCTTTTCCTCTGGTGACCAATTATCCGGACGGCTCTGTCCAGCCTCCATAATGGAACATGGACTAACGGGGGCAGTCAGCAATTTAGATGCTATTTGGATTGCCGTGTCTTTCTTTTTCCGTGCGTCTAATGAAAATTGAACTGTATGTGCAGAAAGCAATGGACCTTATAGAGCATTTGCAGGAAGTCCTTTGAATGCAAGAACGGGCCCGTCTATTTGAAGAAGATCTATTTGAGGAGCTTTATGAAAAATTGGTTTAAAGTCGACATGAAAAGGCATTTAAAACCCATTTTAATGTGACAGATTTTGTATTTTTTGAGTGAAATTGAATATTTAACAAGAAAAAAAATGTGAGATGGGACTTGATTGAATGCATCAGGAATTGATTAGACCATAAAAAGTGGGCTTATTTCATATTGATGTGTAAGCAGTGTTTTTGAAAGACAGCTTTTATGCTCACCAAGGCTGCACTTATTTGACTAAAAATACAGTAAACACATAATATCATGACATATTATTGCAATTTAAAATAACTGATTTCTATCTGAATATCTTTTAAAATGTAATTTATTTCTGTGATGCAAAGCTGAATTTTCAGCATCATTACTTTAGTCTTCAGTGTCACATGATTCTTCATAAATCATTCTAATATGCTGATCTGCTTATTATTCTCAATGTTGAAAACAGCTGGAACCCTTTTTCAGGAATACATTATACATTTATTTAATGTCAGTTTTAATCAAAGCAATGCATCCTTGCTGAATAAAAGTATGATTTTTTAAAATTATTTTGTTAGTATTGTTAGTATTTGTTAGTATTAAACTTTTGAATGGTAGTTTATGTAGTTATTTGCACGCTTTTTCATATTTTTAAAGGCTTATATTTTTCTAAGTAAAAGTTTGATTTCCAAAATTTGATGCCAAATTTATATCATATTAATGTATAATCAAGTGAAATGTCAGTGCCTTAAAATACAACATTTGTCTTTTTTTTTTTTACACACTTTTACACTGAATATGACCACATTAAAACATCAGTAGAAACTACACAAAAGTAAATTGTTGGTCATAGTAAGCTGTGAATCTCAGATCATGAGTAAATAAAAAAAAAAAATTCAGATATTTCCAATTTATTACACGCTTCTGAACAAATACAAATCATTCAAGACATGATGCCTTTTCATATGCATCAACTAAATCAGACCTAACAAAGCACATAACCAGAGTCCTAATTGTATGTTGCTGGAAAAACAAGGAAATGAAGCTGCACGCATGACCAGCGGCAGCGACGCGTTACGTGCTGAGGCTCCAAACTCAAACAGCGGTCGGTCGGAAAAACACGTTTGGGTCCAGTGGATCCCAACGAAGTGCAGTGTTGTGCTGTGGCCCTGGAGCTATTCCTACTCAAACAGAGCTGCATATATATCCATAAATTGCAGGCGTGCTGTTCGGACAGTGCCTGTGCATACGTGACAGCGAGCGAATCAGAGAACCCACGACCTTTGACCCGCTAGTTGTGGTTTATTATTAATGAGAGCAAACCTTCAATTTTTAAACATTTGTGATGTATTATATATGTAGGCTCCAATTGCCACTTCAGAGAAAAATCAGCAGATATCAGTACGGATTTGTTTCCTTGGGTTTGGAAAACACAACTGGAGGATGTGGGGGGTTTAAACAAGCCCTCGAGCGACTAACGCTTTCATTGGTTTACTTGATAAAGCATGCACAACATTAACCAGGAACATGCTACTGAAATTAATAGTACTTTCATTTAGCTGATACCTTTAACCTTGCATTGTTACTGATTACAGCTTGTGGGATCTGAACAAACAACCACCTCACGTCACAGAATTTACTGTGTACATTTACTAGGTGTCACTGGAAAGATGTTTATCACAGCCAGATGAATTAAAACACGCGTCGTGTGTATATAATCCATAATTAATCACCGTGCCACACTAGGCATTGCCGTGCCAGCGTCAGTACCTGGCAAATGTGTGACAAGTGCACTCTCTTAAATTGCACGTCACTCAAGTGAACTGGGAGTATGTTATTCTTCTTTAATAGTGCCTTCAGTTGCAACATTTGTCTGTTTTAGTCACTTTAGTCAACATTGTAAACATAGTTGCGTTGTTTAGAACTGAATTTGACCACATTAAAACATTGATAGGAATGAAGGGAATTACAGTAAGGAAAATGGTTGAATATGGCAAAGCTGTGCATCCCAAATCTTCAGTGTGATATCATTTGTTTTGATTGAAATATTTCTCATATATTACACTTTTATCTAATAGTTAGGGGTCTGTGAGATATTTATGTTTTTGAAAGAAAATCTCTCTTGCTCACCAAGGCTGCATTTATTTGGTACAGTAAAAACAGTAATATTGTGAATATTATTATAACTGGTTTCTATTAATATATTAAAAATGTAATTTATTCCTATGATGGCAAAGCTGAATTTTCAGTGTCACATGATTCTTCAGAAATTATTCTAATTTGCTGATTTGGTGCTGAAGAAACATTATTATTATTATTATTATTATTAATAATAATAATAATGTTAGGCTTTGGGTTTAATTATTATTCATATTTTATTATTAATGTTGAAAACAGTTGTTCTGCTTAATATTTTTGTGGAAACTGATACATTTTTTGAATCTTTGAATATGAAGTTTAAAAGAACAGCGTTTATTTAAAATAAAAATCTTTTGTATCATTACACATTTCTTTAAAGTCACTTTTGATCAATTTAATGCATCCTTGCTGAATATAAGTATTTCTTTCTTTCAATCAGCAACAAAACTAAACTAAACTAAACTAAACTAAAATGAAATCTTTGAACGGTAGTGGATGAAGATGTTTGGATGCTTATCTCATTCTATAAGGGTTATATTTTAACTTATATTTTTAAGTTAAACAGTTGATGTAGTCTTTTTCATAAAACCCACAAGAAATATGAGTACATATTTCTGTAGTTTCCCCCTGCACACTGTACAGAATATAGATTATTTTTTCATTTATAATAATTAAAAAAAAGCATTTGAACGTTTTTTAACATGCAGAAGTATTCCGTCAGGCAAGTTCATTTGCTCTGCACGTCCACATTTCGCCAGTAGGTGCCGCCGATTCTCACGCAAACGCGCAGTCGGAGCTCATGGCGCTGTAAGTGGGAGGCGCTTATGTGGAGTAAAGTATCAGCTGGGAGAGACCGGAGCAGCATTCACTCGCGTCTCTGTGTGCGGACAGCATCTGTCAACTCCCCGGACCAACTCATTACAGCGCACAAAGAGGGAGGAAGACACCTGCTACTGATGCGAGAGGCCACAGAACACTTTACCGCGCCGTGCGATGAAACAAGCGCCAGCGCCTGAGGAACACCGTCCACATCTGAGAAACAAGGACAGACGCCTGGCATTACTGGGCAACTCGATCTGGAGGTGAGGCTGGAGATGGTGGTGATGTCGAGGATGGCAACTGTACATTATTATTGCATGGAGCGCTATTATGTGACGTGCGCGTTCTGGTGGCAGATTGGCACATGCCAAGGCGCGCGCGTTCGGCGAAGGTGTTTGTGTGCGCCGTCCTCTTCTGCTGGATGTGGGTAAACTTCCTGCTGGGATTTTAATAGCAAACACTGGATTGGGTCACTTGGACCACATGGATGATGCTTTTGTCCTGGATACTTTAAATACTTGGTTTTACGCTCGGCCGGAGATCTGCCTGCATGGAGAGTTTAGTTGCAACCCTTAAGTGAACCAAAAGTCCATGGTTGCCTCTCCTAACCTATCCAGACTGCATTTTATTGTCACTATAGGTGAACTAAAACCTCAAATGCCCAAAAATGCTGTCTAGGTAGACAGCTCGCTAGGTTTGGAGACGCAACCGTTGAGCACCTGGGTCAGGTGTTTGTTTACAGCAGGCGTGGCTATCTTTTTTATTTATAAAAGGTTTAAAACCAGTGACCGATTACTTTTGTTTAATGGCTTAATTAATTACTTCCACAAGCATTATTGCATTTTACTAAATCAGTTAGTTAATTGAGGAAACAGATGTTTTTCTGTGTTCTGGGTTCATCTTTCTACTATAGTGTTTGACAGTAGAAATGTATGTTTGTTTAATGGTGGTTTTTGCTCTCTATAAGATTAGCCAAAGCAACCAAAAATGATCTATAATTATTTCATATGATATATTTATTATGTATTAACAGTAATATTTTAATGTCTTAATATGTAATAGGATTTTTTAAGCTAAAAATAATATTTGTATTTAAATATATTAAAAATACATTACATGCATATATATTTAAACAGAATGAAAAATGATTAAGATATGGACTGAAATGCAAAACAAAAATTGTTTTGCAAATAAGTTATTTAATTTATATTTAAATATAATACATGTGTATATAGAATAAAAATATTGACTGATATTTATTTTTCCATTTCAGTCAATATCATGTGTTTTGCATTTCAATTTATATATAAATGTAAATAAAATATTAAATATACTTTTTAAAACCGAATAAAACAAATGATATGATATGAGCTGAATTGACTGACAAGATATGGACTGAAATCCAAAACAAAAGTAGTTTTGCACATCAGTTATTATATTTAGATTTAAATGTAATGTATATGTATACAGAATAAGATATTGATTGATATATATTTTTTTCCCATTTCAGTCCTTATTGTATGTTTTGTATTTTAATTTATATTTAAATATAAATAAAATAAATAAATAAATATAAATTGACTAACATAAACATCATTTTTATTTTACATGCCAATCCAAGTACCCCATACAGTGCCTTTTTTGTTATAGACCCTTGAAAACCCTTGAATAAGAGTTCAAACTAAACTCTGCAGGAAAGAAGATCTCCAGGAGCACTGATTTGAGATTTTTCCCTATGCATGTCCTTATTGATTGGTACAATATCATAAGGGAGGCTGTTACAGTAGGAAGCTTTTGTTGAACCCGTAGGCTATTATGCATAGAGAAACATAGCGTTCTGATTCTTTTGCAGTAAGTACTCAAATGCAATCTGAATTTATCCCTACCAGGGACTATTACAGATCGAAAAATCAATTGCATGTGCAAATGATACAACGGTGCATGTGTAAGTGAGTTCAGTGTTATCTCAGAGGTCAGCTGTCTCTCAATAAAAACATATTTCACACGTCACTACACACATAACACTCGACACGTTTCCCCCTGTGTCGTGCCATTCATGTGTTCTCATGCAAACGCAGAAGTGCGGATTCCGTTGCAACAGCAGTGGGTCTCTGTGGAATAGCAGTGCTGTCATGTTCGCAGACACAGACATTGATAACATTGGCAAATGTATCAGGTAGCAGCTTGGAACACGCGTCGGATTAAAGGCTTACAGTTTGGACACTCTGAGCAGTCGCACACGCACACATCCCGTCAATGTTTTGACACTTCCAGTAGTACAAACGAGTGCAGAAATATGGCTGAATATTCTCAAGGCTGGACTATGTTTAGTTATATTTTGGTCCACATTCGCGCCGTGCTCAGGGAGTGTTGTGGTGCCGGTCATATTGGTCCATCCTTCTCTTTTCCAAATCAATATGTTTTGAAAGCAAGTACAAAAGGAAGAACAACGAATGAGAGATTTTGCCTTGGCAGCGCTAATATGTTTTCAGAATAGCACAATATTGGAGCAGGGAGAGATTTCTGTAGCTTTCTTTAGACTGAGATGAGAATTTCTTTTGGAAAGCGAGGCGGTTTTATTATTTTCGGGATATAGATACCTTCTGGGTATGTTGTTATGAGTGGAGAGGATCGGTGCGGGAAGGTTGGTAAAGGTGAGGTCACTGTTATGAAGCTCGTTGGATTTAATTTCAGATTGAGAGCATGAATGCTTGATTTCTTGAGAGCCGAGGACAGATCACTTGGTGCCAGAGGCGTCGCTAGACCCTTTTTACCTCTGTGTCCCAGTCAAATATGACTGATAAATCCTTATGTGTCAGTGAAGATTGCCAACCTGAGAATCATTTTCTCCAATAATATTTCAGCAGTCAAGTCGTGTGTTTTCTGTCAGCTCTGATTTTGTTTTTAGTCTTAGACCTCAGAATGTTATTCAGAATGTCAAGTTTTAGTTGACTTTTAGTCTAGTTTTAGTAAATTATAACTTTTTATTTGTGATGCATTGTTTAAACACAATTTAATCATTTAATAATCATAATCACAATTATTTTGCTCAAAATCATAATCACGATTACTGATCATGATTGTTGTCATTTGAGAAGTTAAATCAGCATTATTGCACTTTCATCTATAATCATACAGATGGTTTATTTTGCCTCATCTAGTTTCCTGATTTATTATATTATCATAAATATATAAGCACAATCTCTATATTATGAAAACAGGTAAAACTCAAAAGCTTAAACTGACATTCCTAATATTGGTTCCAGTAATTCCAAATTATGTTCATGTCTTTCTATTAAAACAGCAACAAACCGTCTTTGTATTGTGGCACAGAGGTTGCATAAGTGCATTTATTCAGCAACCTCAATCGCAATCAATATAGTCGAGATCCATGTATGGATTTATTACAGTTCGTCACGGAGAAGGTTTAAAGGCAAACGACTGTGTGAATGAACACAACAGATGGCCGGTATTACACTTTGATTCGAGCAGAATATATGATGGAGATCTCTAAAATCGAACTTGCGTGTTTTCAATGCATGTGACATGCATGAATGGTTGCCAGGTTGCAAAGATAAACTGATACACAAGCGCTCTGATAGGGGGATTTAAACGCTTGAACCCCAAGAATGAAAACTCACGGAGGTCTATATATATATATATATATATATAATATATATATATATTTTTTTTTTAACAAAGTAAACACCGTTTAGACTAGTGTTGCCAGATTCACGAATTAATCACTATTGTGATCTAATCGGTCAAACGGATTTGCAAAAAGGTTAAAAACCATTCAGGATTCAGTTTGATTCATTCTGAAGTTCACTTAAGCACTGAATCGTTTGCAGTGAAATAATAACAGGACATTTCACAAGACAGAAAACAAAAAGAGCACTGGATGGATGAGTTGGATGTTTACCTACAATCCATTGAAGGAAAAAAAACTTGCAAATCATTTTTCAACAACCAAGCAGCTCTTTATTGCTTGTACGACTCTGTACTTCAGGTAAAGACGATTTATATCAATTTATATTCAGAACCGCATTATAAAAGGAGAAATGCCTTTGCCTGGTGCTACGTTGCATAATTTCCCACATCTTTTAGCGTGGCTGTCTATTGTGATGCATTATCTCTTCTGACCTCAGGCGAACTGATTAGGCAACCTACAAAAACTGCCTGGAAAAGACATCTTTGACATCTTTGAATTTATTAAGGTTAATGTTTATATAAAACAATCTGGGCAGCAGTTCTGTGTCATGCATGTTTATAATATAAAAATAAGCATGCAGAGGTGTTATTTTTGACATTTGAAGATGTACGTTAGAATGTTTTATTGAAATGGCATTTGCTTTGTTTATGCCAAGCATAAAGTGAAGCTGAGTTTGAGAGCAGTGTTTGATTCAGTTTTTTCTTTGTCTATTTATGGTGGTGAATTGTGTAAAAGTAATGAAAGCAGATCCTAATTTAGAAGATGGAGGCTGCATCACTTTCTCGGCTGCAGTATTGTGGGTAACGTCTGTCATGTATGTCATTCGTCACGTTATTTTAATCTTGCGCTGCCAAGGCAAAATCTTTATTAATTAGTTAGGCTTGAGGTGTTGTTTGTGATTTGATAAATTACCTGTCTGCACTGAATGTTTTGTCTGGAATTTGCTAATGCCTGCTAAACCAAATGACAAAGTGTCAAATAAATGAGTAGATGCATTGAATTCGGTGGCCAGTTATGCTGCTGCAGAAGGAAAAGCAGGAGGAAGTTGTTTTTGTAGGTTGCCTAATCAGCGCGTTTACATCCATTACATTAAACCTCATTAAGTCCATGACATATGCGAGGTCATGCGAACACTTAAAATGTTTTTTCTGCTCTCAGGGAAAGGTCAGAAATGGTTTAATACTCTGCATAACATGTCTCTACTACCTGACAGATTTCACTGAAAGAGTGTCCTGAGAATCACACCTGTCTCTTTGACAGCCTTACACTCTATAAATGGCAAAAAAGAGTCAAGGGAGCAGCCTTTTTTAGCCAATCAGCCAGCCAATAAGAATCTTTCTTTATGTTTTGGCATAAATCCTATGTAAAGAGTTGTGTTTTTAAAATGAGCTGATTTTTAATGTTTTTATACATGTGAAAATTTTTAGTGTGCTGTCTGCTGAAAAATTGACCATGTTAAATAATGGAAAATTAATTTGGTAATTGATAAAATTGACCTGGGATGTTATACACATTTTATTTTATTTTATTTTATTTTATTTTATTTATTGAGAAGAGCACCAACAATTTACTTTTTTTATATATTTGTTTCTCCTATAATTTACTTTTATGCGCAATATACCATTTTTGGGGGCAGTAAGAAGAAATTAATGGTTTAACAAGGATGCATTAAAGTAATGCATTCAATTTTAAATGCGCCAATAAAACATTTTACATTGTTAAAAAATATTTCTATGTCAAATAAATGCTGTTCTTTTGAACTTTATATGCATCAAAGAATATTGAAAAACAGTTTCCACAAAATATCAAGTGGCAGGACTGTTTTCAACATTTATAATAAGAAGAAATGTTTCTTGAGAAGAAAATCAGCATTTCGGAACAATAATGTGAAACAGAAGACTGGAGTAATGATGCTGAAAATTCAGCTTTGCGTCACAGGAATAAATTACATTTTAAAATATACTGAAATAGAAAATAGACATTTGAAATTGCAATAATATTTCACAATATTACTGTTTTTTCTGTATTTCTGATCACATAAATGCAGCCTTAAAAACAATAGTGTAGAATTAATTTATTTACAGCATTTATTATTTTTTTAAAATTATTATTATTTTAGCTTTTAAAGTTGCATTTAAAAATGTTAAAAGATCTGTGGTGATGCATGCTCACTTCAATTTGATTGTACATGATGCCTCAGAAAGTGAGTATAAAAATGCCCAGTTCAGGACAATTTGAATCATAGCATGATACCAATGTTTGAACCGTAGCACTGTGGGTGAATATAGATCTGCAGGAGTGTGTAAATATGCAGCAGGACTCCTGGCACACTGAGGCCATATATAGACCGAACCCATGAGGATGTGCTGGCAGCCCAAACTGGCCTAAAACAAACAGATGAGATGGAAACCACAGCCTAACTGCTGACAAGACAAATGCAATACCTCAATGGGGCCGCACAGAGAGGTCAAATCAGCGAGAGACCACGTTAGACTGCTTCATAATTTGTGGACTTAAGTCAGTTGGGAATCCATGGCTGAGTGAATGTCAGAGTCTGTGATGAGAATTAGTATGCGGAATATTCAGCTCAGAGCCAAAGCAAATGGAGTAATATACTTGCTAATGTAGAGGGCAAAGGGCCTTGAGCGAACTGCACAGTTTCAGAGCTCTTAAGAGGCCGTGCGAGCCATTAGAGACTGTTGTCCGCTATCCATACCCTGCGCGAGCTGTCACCTTTAACCCCCGCTGCTCTGAGCGCGCCGCGCCGTAGATTCAGAGCTTTTCTCTCTCCATCTGTTTTGAAACTGGATTTCACTTGAAAACTCAGCGTGGTCGTGGATTGGCGATTGTGAAGTGCTTTTAACAGCGTCGGATCCCTGATGAACTCTGAAATCAGATTTTACATTCATAGACATTAGTGACTTCGTGAAACAGCATTTGCATTTTAATTTAAAAGTGGCAATGCATTTAATATCCGTAATGTGACATTTTTGAGGGAAAGTCATGGTTAATGGGAAATAATGTAGCGTGGGATTTCATTGTGTCCTTTGGGATTTGATGTGATGTTATTTGTTGTGTTTGCATAGTGACTGTTACTATCGCTCATACTTGGTGTTAGGGATTTTAATAGACTAACTCTAAGTGTAAAACATGGTGTGTAACTCATCCCACAGAGTTTGTGCTACGGACATGAATAATGCTTCAATTTATGTAGGTTGTTTAGAAGATGTGCGGTAACTTTTGTAGGCAATATGAAGTGCTATTTTTGCTTGGTGGATGATAAATTATCCAAAAAAAAGTAATTGTTTTTGTTAAGTAAATTAGTTGTTGTTAATTTAATTAGTACTGAGTTAATTTAAAATTATTATTGTTATAATAAAAATAGTAAAATTAGATTCAGTATATTAATAATAAAATAATAATAATAAAGTAACTTATACACGTTAGTAATATTAATAATAATTATTGTACAATTGTACAATTTTGTTGTACAATTATATTGTATATTATAAATAAATTAAATAAATAGAAATGACCTAATAATAATAATAATAATAATTTAACATTGACATATTAGTACATTTAAAGTTATTATTATTAATAATAATATTGTACATTATTATAAGTAAATTAAATCAATTAAAATGTCATAATAATAATAATAATAATAATAATAATAATTTAACTTTTAAATGTTAGTACATTTATTATTATTATTATTATTATTATTATTATTATTATTATTATTATTATACATTAAGTAAATGAAGTAAATTAAATAAAATTAAATTAATAAAAATGACCTAATAATAATAATAATTTACTCAACATATTGAGTTGAATTTACTCAATTCAATAATAATTTACTCCCTTTATATATGTTTGAAAATTCATTTATTATTATTATTATTATTATTATTATTATTACATTAAATGAGAATGAGTCCATTAAAATTATTATGGGTATTATGACAATGGGAGTCAGAAAATCAATTTTGGGCTTGGATGGCTTGAATTTATTGATTTTGTTTATTTAGTTGTACATTGCATTGTGCAGAAATCAATTTTAAAAGCAGTAAGATTTTTCTCTTTAGAATAACATGCACTGATGAACTGCAATCAAAGAAAGACATTTATTAAGAATATAACATGGTCAATTTTGATTCTACATTGTATTTTATCACACTATGCTAGCAATTACACGCCAACCCAAGCTCATTCCCTAGCTGGAGACATATGACTTCACTGCAAAATCAGAAGTCAGTGTTTGTTTAAAAATAGACTCGCTAGGCTGAATCAAAGCACTTGTACATTGGCTTAATGACCAGTGAATGTAGTGCTTATCGGAGCCTGTAATCTCCAGCCGTAACACGGAGCCCCTCCCGGCAGGACTGATACCCAGCAGGGTGGAGGTTAAGCGGGCTGCTCTCAAATCCCTCTCACACCTGACGGCTTGGTGTTTCAGATCTTCAGCACGCTCCCTCTCCTCGCCATTTTATTCTACTCTTCGCCGTTACATCCTCTATTTGCATTCTATCACATACCCATTATCGAGGATAATTTCTTCCTTCTAAATGTTTCAGATGGAAACAAATTGTCAGACATGGCCGGGAAGTATGCGCTACTGTGGGACGTTGCGTGCTTGGGCATTATGTAATAATTTATTTGCTGGGTAAATAATTGAATCTGCCTTCAAGGATAACGGCTCTATCTAGGGCATTAGAGAGAGTTCAGGTGTAAAACAGTGCAGATGATTTATGGTTTTCCTAGATGCACTTGGCCTCTGTGGACTGGCCTGACGTAGCTGGGAAACTAGCCACTAAATACTGCCCCTCTGGGGTCATCATGGACATTAACATATGCTTTAATATGAACCTGTTTAGCATCCACTGTTAACTAAAGCTGTCTAAACCTGCTGGCCAATCCTGGTTATGAATGATGTAGTCTGTTCTATGAAGTTGTCTGTATGTTCAGCAGGGTATTGCTTTAAAGGGGTAGTTTGCCCAAAAATGAGAATTTGATCATGTTCTCGCCCTCCAAACCTGAGTGAGCTTCTTTCTTCTGTTGAGCACAAAAGAAGAGATTGTTGGTAACCAGACAGTTGACGGTAGCCATTGACTTCAGTGGTGGGAAAAAAACAATGGAAGTCAATGGCTACCGGCATCTGTTTGGTTACCAACATTCTTCAAAACAATAAATTAAGAGAAGAAATAAACATGGTTTGGAACAACATGAAGGTGAGAAAATGATGACAGAATTTAATGGTACTTGCCATGTTCTGTGTATGACTGTTGATGAAAACATGTATAAAAAAAGGAAATATTGGCATGTTTTTCGTTATTCACAATATTGACATTATTTTGTCTCATTTTTGTGTCTTTTTGGGGGGGTTAAAGGGTTAGTTCAGTCAGAAATGAACATTTTGTCGTCATGTTACTGGCCCTCATGTTGTTCAAAAACTGTCTGTCGTCTTTGGCACACAGAATGATTTGTTTTGTAGAATGTCTAAGTGGCTCTTTTCTATGTTTGCAAATGTGGATAGTTTTTCACACTGTTGAGCTTCAGAAAAGCCATGCATCTGATGTTACATGATAAATTTAGTTCTTTTCACCGTAGTCATTTGCTGAATATCCACTATAGCATGCTTACATTTAGTCATCAAAGACTAAATGTCTCTATCCATTAGGCAGTCGTGGCCTAATGGATAGAGAGTCAAGACTTGTAACCCGAAGGTCGTGGGTTCGAATCCCAGGTCCAGCAGGGATTGTAGGTGGGGAGAGTGAATAACTAGCACTCTCTCCACCCTCAATACCACGACTGAGGTGAGACCCTTGAGCAAGGCACCGAATCCCCAACTGCTCCCCGGGCGCCGCAGCATTGGCTGCCCACTGCTCTGGGTGTATGTTCACTACTGTGTGTGTGCACTTGGATGGGTTAAATGCAGAGGACAAATTCCAAGTATGGGTCACCATACTTGGCCACACACCCCTTCCCTTTCCCCTTTTCTGTGAAACTTTAATTTGAATTTTGTTAAAAATAAACTTTGTGCCTCATTTCCCCCCCCCCCCCTTTTTGTAAATGGTTTATTTTATATATTCTGATTTTATTAATGGATGATTTGAATGGCTATAATTAAATAAATATTAAATATTTTCTAAAGAAATATTTTCTAAAGAAATGAATTTTATTCAGCCATGATGCATTAAATTGAGTGACACACTGATAATGTTACAAAAGATTTCCATTTCAAATAAATGCTGTTCTTTTGAACTTTCTATGCATCAAAGAATCATGAAAAAAAATCTATAATAATTTCCACAAAAATATTAAGAAGCACAATTGTTTTCAACATTGATAATAAGAAATGTTTCTTAAGCAGCAAATCAGCATATTAGAGTGATTTCTGAAGGATCATGTGACACTGAAGACTGGAGTAATGATGCTGAAAATTCAGCTTTGCATCACAGAAATAAATTACATTTTAAAATATATTCAAATAGAAAACAGTTATCTTAAATTGTAATAATATTTCACAGCATCACTGCTTTTTACCATATTTTGATCAAATAAATGCAGCCTTGATGAGCATAAGAGACTTATATTAAAAAAAACCTTATCTACTCTATTCTTTTGTCTGATAGCTTTATGTAATTGGAAAAGAACAAAATTTAAGTAATTATTTGTCTCAAATCCACTATAGTTCTCAAACCTTGAATAAACTGACCATATGGCGACTATCTGAAGACTTTGAATATGGTGCACAATTCTAGTCTACTTTATATGCATTACTTATCGATACTTTTATGGCACTCATACTGTATGAAAAAGAGCAGCTCGGACATTCTGTGAAACATCTTTCTTTGCGTTCTATGGAAGAAAGTAAGTCATACAATTTTGGAGCAACATGATGGTAAGCAAAATATTATTTTTGTCATTTTAAATACATTTCCAATGTTGTTTCATGTTGTCCTACCCAAATACCAATCCATCCGTTTCTGCTTGGGTTTTTGTATAATCATCAGACTGCACCGAGGGAAATGATTACAGGAACGAGGGTTTCTGACTCAGTCGTACAACTACAGACGTGTCATTAAAGACTCTTCATCGCTTTCATCAAAAGCAATCAGCGCACCTCAGAAGGGATGTAATCATATTCATGTCTCTGATATCCGTTTATCCATGATGGAATTATTTGCTTCAGGTGGTTTCTTTTTTCTGAAAGTTTAGTCAGAGTGCAGCGGTTTGTTTTAGGGACAGAGACGTGCCAAACGGTTACATCGCGCCACGTTCTCGCTACTAGACGTCCCTGCTCATTTGCATAACGTGAACTTTTAGCTGGGGGAAACTGACTGCTAGCAGGAGGAACTGGCTCATAGTGCCGAACTGCTTCTTTAAATTGCCCATAGTACATTTGTTCCTGTTTACAACTAGTATTTATGGCCCTTTTGACAATTGAATAATTTGATCATGGTACTTTGCTCTGATTTCCTTTTGTACCGAGCGGATTATGCTGCGCGCTATTAACGTTGATGATAAATTTGGAAGTGTCACAGACAATTTGTGCCTCCCAAATGTAGTTCAGTGAAAATTAGCAGCGCGGTTGGAGAGAAGCACAAACGGAGAAAGCGAGATGATTCGGGTAGGGACCTCATTTGGAGGGTGGTACTGCCACTGCCGTGCTGTATTTGAATAATACAGTTTAGGAGATTATATGTTACCATCTTCATTAAGAAATGCAGGTGGCAGGGAGCACAATTATGGAGGAAAAATGAGCAAATGTCCGCTGTTATTAGTTGCTTTGAGGTTGTGTGCAGTAGAATTTTTTACTTCCACCGTGCTGGGATGAAACCTCGCCTGAATTCGGGCCGCAGTACCTGGAACTCCAACATGCGGCGGTTGATGTGAAAGAAGTATAATTTTGTGTCCTGTGTGACGCCAAAGCTCAAAGGAAGCAGGAAAAGCCTTTATCAAAACGTTGTTGGTAATTATATCCAAAGGAAATCATTCATGCCACAAATAAAAATCTATTAATCTCTTTGCATTAGATATCAAATAAAATATCAACCCAGTTGCATTTAATTAATGACAGTAAGCACACTTTCCAAGCAAAAAAAAAAAAAAAAAAAAGACCAAGGGGGAATTCTATATATGTGTAATATTTAAATACTAAACGCTTTAAGGTTTTAAATTGAAAATTGAATAAGTAAATTGAAATATGAGTAATTTCTCTAATTTATAGTACATTTCACATGTGTAAAAAACATTTCAAAGTGTAAAAACAATATACTTTCCATATATACATATATAACATAAATGTCCTCTTAATTTTGGGCTTTTCGGGGGGGGGGGGGGGACTTTTGTGGACATGAGTAAAATGAAATAATTTCTGATTTGAAAGAAAATAAAATTTAAACTAAGGTATTTAGATTGTAAAAAAAAATATTAATATAGATAATCTTGATTTTTATTCATTATTTTGAATTTATCAATTCAAAAAATAGACATTGCCAAAAACTGTAATTTAAGGGACATAAAAGCAATTTCAAGCAAACTGAAAAACATTGTAGAAAATATATCAGATTTTGGTATGCATTCTCTTAATGGATAAAATGTGATATTTCGGAAGAAAATTGTTAGAAAAAAAATTATAGAATGACCCACATATACAAACTTTTTTTTTTTTTTTTTTAAATATACATAACTTTTTTTTATTTGTATGAAATCTATTGTGACATTGTCATAGTGTCATGCTCTACACTAAAATTCACCAGCTGATTAAAATATATTTAACAATTTGATGCATTTATTAGATCAAAAATACTGTAAAAAGTATTATAAAAACGAATATTTTTCTTAATGTAAGTTATTATTATTACAATTTATAATAACTCTATTCTATTAGAGTACATTTTAAAATGCAATTTATTCCTGTAATGCAAAGCTGAATTTTCAGCATCATTACTCCAGTCTTCAGTGTCGCATGATAATTCAGAAATCATTCTAATATGCTGATTTCTTTTCAACGTTGAAAACAGATGTGCTGCTACATATTTTAGTGGAAATATATACATACAAGATGGCCAAATATATGTATATACCTGAAGGTTTACATTCAAAACCACTGGCATTAACAAGGATTTGGTCCTTCCTAACAGTTTCCACTCCCTCAGAAAAAACTTTCCACTAGATGTTGGAACATGAGTGCTGGGATTTGCTCATATTCAGACACAAGAGCGTCAGGCGTTGATGTCGGGCGATGAGGTCTGGCTCACAGTCGGCGTTCCAATTCATCCCAAATGTGTTCAGTGGGGTTCAGGTCTAGTTTTGTGCGGGTCAGTCAAGTTCTTCCCCAACAGAGACAATCAATTATTTCTATACAGACCTCGCTTTGTGCACAGGAGAAAAGACCCTTTTCAAGTGTTTACTGTGAAATCTGAAGCACAGAATGTCATTGCATGCTTTAGCATTAAGATTTGGCTTTACTGTAATTAACAGGCTTCACAAAACCTTTTAATTAGAAGTGGGTGTCTGCTTACTCTTGGCCATGAAGTGTATCTAGGGACCGTTGGATAATATTTTGTATCATTATTGAGTTTAATCTAATTTTTTGGTGTCTTAGAAAGTGTCTTAATTTAGTTTTGCCTTGTAGGTGTTTATTGAATATTCCAAATTAATTACTTCCTCTGCTCAGCTTGAACTGTGATGGTATTTTTTTATTTTTTTTTTTTTAATTGCACTTCATGGATCCATTGCTTTTCTTGGAGTCTTGAAAAGTGTAACATCATGACGTTCCAGATTTGGTGTAACGTAATGCTCGTGGATTACCAGTCAATTTTAAATGAACCCCAAACGATGTTGAGGCGAAACGGGCTAACTCTTGTTATTAATGGTTTGCCTCTATCTCATGGCCTTTAATTGGTCTCTGGTGATTGCCAAGTCTTTTGGATTAAGAAATGTCATTAAAAGTGATATATTAGTCCTGCGAGCCGCTTTCTCCGTCAGATAGCTTTTTTTAATCAATTGATAATTACAAAGATGATTTATGGCTTGACTTCGTGTTGACAGGTGAGCAATAATTGCGACATGGAGATTTCAAAGCAGCATCTGTTACGGCTTGGAAAGAGATTTTTCACCCTTAGGTGTCCCACTCTGCTTCAGACAGGTTTGGGTGGTGGAGACTAATGGTTTAGTAGCTAACAGAAGGATTGCAGGAACGATCCGAGTAGACCGAGAGAGTCACTAAGTTAGCAAGTTCACGATCCAACTCGATCCTGACGGCGCCCTGAGGAAAACACTTAACCCGGGACCCAAGACTACAAGCTCCTGAGGGACTGTGCTTGCAATTAATACACTGAAAATTACTTTGCAGGAATTATGTGTGCAGAATTGTAACTAACCAAGCAAAGGCCTCATGAATTGGTTCTATGAACGCAGTTTATCTTTCTAGTGTTGACATATTGAAACAGGAAGTTAGCAGGACAGATTTGCTGCTTGCCTTGCTTGTCAGATGTAGGTAGATGTGGGCTACTGCCATTGAGATTAATGGCAATTTCTGTTTCATGTTTTTAAAAACTCTTGGTTGCTGTTAGTGGCAGTGTTATTTTAGTATTATTTATATACTGTTATAATATTTATTAATATTTTGAACTTATTAAAAAATATATTTTCTCAGTTTTTCATTTTCATTTTAGTTTGTTTCAGTAATCTGTGATTTCTTTTTTTTTAAATAAACTTTATTTATACAATATTTTTACTTGTCATTTTTAAGTCTTTTATCTAATATTTATTTTATGTTATTTTAGTTTTATTTCAGTTACAAAATGATTTTTAAATGTTTGAACTTGATTTCGAGCACTGAACACTGGTATGTGGCAAATATTATTTTTAGTTTAATTATCTGGGTTAAAAACACCTCTCATATAAGCTGTTTGTGGCAGTGTTATTTTTTTATTATTAATATTATAATATAGTATTTATTAATATTTTGAAGTTGATTTTATTTTTCTATTTTCAGTTTACATTTTAATTTCAGCAATTTACTGTATTCACTTTTTTCATTTTAGTAAACTTGTTTTAGTTAGTTGCCAAGCCATATTTTTAATTTTGTTCAAGTTTTCATCTAATACGTATATTTTAATTTAGCTTTATTTCAAGTACTGAAATGAATTTTGAATGTTTTATATATATATATATATATATATATATAATAAATTAAAGATTTATATAATTACCTGGATTTTCAATTTATATTTTTAAATATAATTTGCAAATGTAATATTTATTAATAAAATGTTTTCATAGAAAATATTCTCCATTTACAAAATTATTTTTATATATATTATTATATATATATTTTTTTTTATATAAAATATACCTGATTTGCTGCTTGTTTCCTAGTCAGATGTTTACTAGTCAGATGGTATTAGTCAAGTGTTAGCATAATTACCATTATGGCAAAAGGCGTGTTTCTTCAGTTGTATTCAGTTCAAAAGTAGATCTATACTCTGACAAAACACTTTTCTTTTCTGTTTTTTTTTTTTTTTTTTTGCTTACAGCATGAGTAATGTCACAGCTCTGGAGAGTTGCTAACTGGCTACTGTCACTGAGATAAATGGCCATGCTAACCAATAGCTCTCTTCCTAAAGAGCATTTTGTTAGACAGAATTTTTATTGGCGTGAAAAATCAATATTTTTGGTCAGTTTTCTGAAGAGAAAGACTTGTGTATTGTGTATACAGATCATTTGGTCAACATTTAGTAGTACACTAGCGTATATGACCTCAAAGCTAATCAATAAGTACTAAGAACCACATTTCAGTTTAGCAATGTAGCAAAAACATTACACAGATCTGAAATAAATGATAAGTTTGTGCCCTATGGATGTTATATTTGAAGTCTGAGCACATTTGGCTCTGTGTACATAGCAATAAATTAATTTCATTTCTGCACCGCAGAGGATGGTTTGAATATCTATTTTTTATACTCCTGTTCTGGCAGTATTCATAATTGAAGATAATCTACCAGGCATTTTCTTTATTCATTTAATTCCCCAGTGCCTTGACATAAAATGTCTGTTTCCTTGACAAAGTGCATATGAACGCTGTGAGCGAGACAGAAAAAGCAGGAGCCAACGGGGACGTAAATGATCTCGTATGATATAATGGAAGTACATTTCTCATTTCATGACAAAGTAAACATTCGTCCATCTCTCTATTGTCTCCGATCCGTCTGTAAATACAAGGGGGGAGGCGTGTGAAGCGGAGACGAAGGGGTCAGGAAATGCGTGAGATGAGCGAACAGAAAAGCGGAGACGAGGGAATCGTTCTGTCCAGACTCAATCTGATGAGATCCTCCTCTCTGTCTCTGAAAGCATTAGGTTGGACAGTGACTGCATTCCGAATCCTATTAAGTATATATAATCGGGAAAAGAAAGGATAATTACTCCCTATCAGTGTTTTGCTCCTTTTTCCTTTTTTGTGCCTGTAAAAGCTGGAAATTCACTCGATTTTCACTTGATTTACTGTGTCATGACTTCATCTCGACGGCTTTGTCATTTGATTGCGCCATGTGACTCTCAAATAGAGGCTGAGAAGCGAATGATATTTATATGCCAGAGAAAAATCTGACGTGTCTACTCCATTAGAAGAGGTCTGGCTATCATTGCCAGGAAAAGAGTCCTAGAAGTGTGTTTCTTTGGCAATTTCCCATTTGAAGCGAGTAATGAAGTAATCGTGTTTGCTTTTAGCACTGGTTGTTGCACTTCTTGGGTCGTTTCTCTTGTGCTGCAGTTCATTTTGATTTTTTCAGTATCGTGCTTGTGTTGATATAGGCCATGTATCTTTCCTTGCACAATGTAGCAAGTATTTACAAAGTCTTAAAGGGATAGTTCACTCATAAATGGAAATTGGCTGAAATTATACTCACCCTCAGGCTATCCAAGATGTAGATGAGTTTGTTTGTTCATCAGAACAGTTTTGGAGAAATGTAGCATTACATCACTTGCTCACCAGTGTACCATCTGTAGTGAATGGGTGCCGTCAGAATGAGAGTCCAAACAGCTGATGAAAACATCACAAGTAATCCACACTACTCCAGTCCATCAGTTAATGTCTTGTGAAGCGTAAAGCTGTGTGTTTGTAATTAACAAATGTATTTCAAGTCAAGTCACCTTTGTTTATATAGCATTTATACAGTATAGTCTGTTTCAAAGCAGCTTCACAGTAATAAACAGGAAAATAACGGAATCAATGATGCAAAAAAATTGCACTGCAGTCAAATTGATAATATTACTGAATATTAAAAATGTTTTAAATATAACATTTAAAGTGTAATTTATTCCTGTGATGCAAGGCTGAATTTTCAGCATCCGGTCTTCAGTGTCACATGATCCTTCAGAAATCATTCTACTATGCTGATTTGCTGCTCAAGAAATATTTCTGATTATTATCAATGTTGAAAACAGTCATGCTGCTTCATATTTTTATTGGAACTGATACTTTTTTTTTTTTTTTTTAGGATTCTTTGATGAATGGAAAGTACAGCATTTGTTTGAAATGGAATTTTTTTTTGTAACTTTATAAATGTCTTTACTGTACCTTTTGATCACTTCAATACATCCTTGCCGAATTATGCTTTTAATAAAAACAAACAAACAAACAAACAAAAAAACTATTTAATATGCCCCATCCAAATTCCCAGTTTCAATAGTTTGTACATTTGCACGAGAAATTAATTTGTGGTCTTTAATATTTGTTGTTTTTGATTAACACTCTCTCACAGCAGTTGAAATTGGTACTAATTACCACAGTATACTCTCAATCTCTCTCTCTCTCTCTCTCTCTCTCTCTCTCTCTCTCTCTCTCTCTCTCTCTCTCTCT
>JAFVLL020010675.1:0-97783 GCA_021397915.2 Tor tambroides
ATAACAGTTATTATTTTTTATAATAAATTATAATATAATTTAATTTATTATTATTATTATTATTATTATATTATAATTAATATAATATAATTTATTATTATTATACCTTATACCTATAATAATATCTGGCAAAAAACTAATATAATGATAAATCCTGTGATTTAAAAAAAATAATGTTTAAGTTTCAGTTTTAGCAATATGTGTAGAAGACTGGATGACATGCATAACAATATATATGAGTTTCAACTGCAAGTGGACAGTTGGACTGTGCACTGAAGAAGCATTCATACCAAAAAGAAACTTAATTTCACTGTCAGTTCTCAGTGTCAATCAGTAATATCTGTCAATCACTGAACAGACAGGTCAGGCTAACAGGGGGTCAAGTTGCTCTACGTCTCGCTTATTCAAAATGAAACACCATAACCACAGCTGCAATGGAATTCACTTTTCACAAGCTTGGCCTCTTCTCTGCTGGCAAGCTTAATCCTGAAAAATAACACCAAATGCTCTTCCATTCAACGTACGGACAGACGGTTATGTCTTCAGAGCATTCTCACTGAGTGACATGAAAAGGTCTAATCACCAGAGAGGTCCTCCAGTGAGCACTTTTCAGAAACATTTTTGGTTATGCCATTGACTTTACATGTCCTTGGAGAACCACTGAACCCTTTAATATGATGCAGATAAGGGTTGGCTTGCAGATGTACAATTCGTTCTACCTCCCAAGTCATCACGCCGGTAATGACTATTCTTCCATATTAGACTCTTGGCACAGCACGATATAAAGGGATTGATTTACCCATCTGAGCTCTAAAAAGTCTTTATAAGGGTAAGTCTGCATACTTAGGAGTAGTACTTTTGATGGAACCATTTTTTGAAGGCCTGGAGCAACAAAATAGTGTTGACGCAAAGTATACATCCAACAACAAACTGAAGGCCCTATCTTGTGGAAATTTCACAATAGTGTGGGCCATCCCATCATGCAAAGTATTCTACTGCCAAAAGGGCAACTTCTGTATCAACATTTTATACATATATAGAATGCTTTACAACCTCCACATGATTACAACCGAACCTACAAGCCTGACTCGTCGTAATTGACTTCTCTTGAAGCCCACCAGAGTAAGTCTTTTTTTAACCCTGTAATGAATGGTTGGCCTGTCTGTGTCACTATACGCAGTCACAGAAAAGACGCCAGGGAGTGTATCTATACAAAGGACAATGTAAAAAACAAACAGACGAGCACCAGCTGCACTGCATCGGCCCAGATGGGCAGATCTTCAAACTACTCCTATTCAGCAACCTTCCTTTCTACTTATTGCAAACTGAATCCACAGACCTTTAGATTCCCTCACAGTTCACTTCACTTTCCACGGAACAGGAGCTGAATTGTCAGCGCACGTAAAGTTCAATCAGATTCACTTTCCATACATAACTCATAGGCCTTTTTTGCACTTAAATACTTTTAAATGTGCTGTACTGCATGTAATTCCCTTGCTTTTCATTAATAAACTATATTTTAAAATAAAACCTATTCTTCATCTTGTAGCGCTCAAGAAACCTGGTCATATTTTACAGCTCACATTGGAAGAGAGCCCTTCCTGCTGTTAATCAGATACATGACATGGGGGATACAGCGCAGGTGGAACACTATTACTTACCTCCTAGTCAACACCTGCCCTGTTCTTCTAACCACCCGTACTCTTCTGCTTTTCCCATCATTTCCTCTCGTCCTCTTTTTCTGAATATAAGAGGTCCATAAGTGAAGCTCCAGCTGTATGTATACAAGACGTCTTCTGTCTGCATATATAAGTCTCTGGTTACTCTCAAAGATCCATTGGCTCCCCTTTAAGAACTGATTTTTTGCTCTCTATAATTCACTGCAGATTCACAATATTCACTCATGGGTTTTGTAAATGAGGCATCTAATTGCAAACAGCACTGACCATATTTGCAAATGACTTGGATGAATTTACACTTATACAAAGCAGCTCAAAAAATAATAGGCCTAGACTTCAGTAAGTTTGCACTTAAATATATTTGAATTTTACGACCAAATTTGAACCAAGTCAAATGCAAAAATTACATAGGCTTAGTCAGAAGAAACGAGTAGGATAAGAATAAAGTGCATAATATAAGAAAACAAGTTTGCAATATCAAGCAGAAAAAAGTGAAAGCGTTTGACACGGAAATCTCGAACATCACAAAGTACTGCGCCAACCCTCAAATTAAAAATAAGGTGGATTCGCAGGCCAATGAGAATGAGAAGACTGAAAAACGAAGGCGTAATTGAAGATCTTACCACGCATACTCTCATGAAAGAGTGTGCGCGAGTGTGCTTCATGCAAATTTGTAGTTCGTATCCACACTAAATGAGGGTTATGTTCGAATGCACATGTCTGTGAAACCTTCTGCTCTCATGAGCAATAGGCATGTTGTATGAAATTATTAAGAGATGGCCTGAAGTGTTTTGGAACACTTTCTCAGAACTGGTTTGGTGATTTGATTTGTAATTTCTATTTGCATTATCAACATTTTCAGTGTAACTCTGTGGAACCACTTTAGGAGAACGTTGACAAGTTAGTGCTGTATTACATTGTGTGCTATTTTTACATTTGTTACCAAAAAAGTAATGTCTGCACTGTACTGTGAACCCAAGAGTTGGTGGATTTACAAGGTGGCTGTGAGATCATTTCCACACTTTCCGCACTCTTATAAATCACTGGCTCTCTCCAAATACACAGTTCCAAATGACTTTACCACGACAATACACCCACTCTAGAGCTTTACGCAGAAATGAAAGTCACTGTCTTCTTGAACTCTCCAGCTCAGTGACAATAGCAGCGGCTCTGGAAGTGTTATAAAACTGAAAGAAGAGCTCGGTTAGGGCTTATATTAATTCTTAAAGTATGTCCAAATTTCCGCACATGTGGTTTCAGTTGCATGATCAATGACTGGAGTATGTCATATACCAACCACATCCTCCACCAGTTTCCTTCTGCAAGTGCACTAAATCAGACCTCGCTAAAGGAATTGCTTCATGTCAGCGGGTTGCTATTGTCAATAAATGGAGTTTCACAGAATAGCTATTTTATAGTCACACTGTAGATGAAAAAAATGCTGTAGTATTTGCACAAACCAGAATAATAAATAAAGACATATAATATAGGATTGCCAACAACTATACAATTAATGTCAGGGATTTCATTCCACCAACACATTATGTTTACTATGAGGCAACAGTGGCATTGTTGGTCTTTACTAATTGGAAACATTTGGAGAACATGAAGAAAACAGAAGCAAAAATGAAATCCAGATGGGTCCTTATTATCGCAAAACATGCCTAAAATCACATCAGCTAGGGGAAGAGTGTTTCATTTCCAACACATAAAAGTAGATTCTCAGCAAAGAGTGATTGTTCAATTAATAATAATAGGGAACATCCCTCCTGATGTGAAATTACCACTCATTTGTGGTTTAGCACGTTACAAAAAGTTGAAGACAGCTCAAGCGGTGGCTGCTATAGTTCAAGATACCAACAAGGCCTGGAAGAGGCAAACTTGCTAATTGTGTTTTCGCACAAATGTTTGGCTTTGAAGGCTTTCCTCCTCTTTTGCGAGGTCAAAAGGCTTTCCATGCTGTCACAGGAGCCCATGTGAGAGGCGGTATTTACTCTGCAGTAAAAGCAGAGTGGGAACACTCTGCCCCGTGTGCCATGGCTTTGGCTGTAAAGTCTCTGTTTTTGTTTCTCCTACTGAAATTTATCATCCACAGCGTGGCTGCAATGACATCTGGAAACCTCAGGATGTGTACAGATCAAGTGCACGAAGAAAAGCTGAGATGTGCTGACATACTACATAGGATTCAATATGCTAGTGTTGTAGTTCTATGTTATTAAATTGGCTACAGGTATGAATTGAAAATGTAAAGGAATTTAACATTTTCCAATCCTGATTCTGGCTCATAAGAGTGATTAGTTCTGTAATCGGACTGTTAGAGCAATTCACAACTATTTGACATTTTGGTAAATTGGTGGCTAATTCATATGAATTGGTACTATCTCATCTGTACATTTTCGTACTATCTGCTTATGCCCCATTGACGGTTAAGTTTAGATATACATCTGTGGATTTTATGGCAGTGTTGCAGTGCCATTGAAAGTAGTGCGTGGTCCACTGCAGTGCAAGGTTATTTTAGCATGGTATTTTGTCTGCGAAAAACATGGTTCTAAGTTTCCAACCTGAATATGATGTTTTGAATGTGATAAATGATATTTTAAAACACAATATTTTATAATATTTTTATTTGTAAAAATGGGTATAGGAAGAGTAATACATTTCTGATACATCTCATAACTATAGCTTATAATTGAGCTTTCCATTAAAGTACAAGGTTAATAATTTATAATGTAATACAGCAATATAGTAGCTTGATCACCTTTTCACACAGCCTGTGGAAAATTAATGCAAATAAATACAACTATAGATCAAATAGGACGATTTACTCATTTTAAAAGCTCTGATGTGCTCTGATAGTCTATAATAAACATAACTTTTAAGACATTAGTGTGCTGAAAATTATTGTGCTGTTGCTTTGCATCAAGCTAAACAGTGAGAAGTTCTACAGTATCACAGAATATTGGTCCATTAGCATTTCCAACCCAATCACACATTTGTTGCTTAATATTGTGAGACCGATGTCTTCAGATGGTTTACTGCAAGCGTTCTTTCTCCATTACATGTGTAAGCAGATACATGCTCTGCTGTCCAAAGTCAAATCCTGGTTTCCAAGCGATTACGCCTGCTGGCAGAGACTCATAGGCTATACATACAGATAAGAAGGCTGTGGTTTGTAATCTCATAGCATCAGTCCTATTTCTTTGGGTTAATTCCTCCTGCACTGACCTAATGTCAACTAAGAGGTAAAACAGCTTGTTTTAATCAAGGAAAGTGCAGATAAAGAAAGATTTGCCCACACAGAGAAATTAAAAGGCACTTTGCTAAAAGTATCTGTCTAGCAGCTGGTTCTTCTGAGAGTGTAAAAAGCATTTTTTTAAATGAAGATGGCCTCTCTCGCAGCTACTAAAATCAGACACTGCAATACTGTCAAAATCAAACCAGTGCGATACTATAAGAAAATCGCGTAATTGGACATACTTCTGTTCAAAATGTGAAAATAAGTTAAATTAATTTTAATTAATAATTAATGTGCATAACTTTTGTCTTTAAAAAATGTGTTCAAGGCAAAACGACTAAGAGTCCAGAAAGGCTATGAAATCAGTGTTTTTAAGCCAAAATGGTACAAAAATATATATCAGATCACACAGGGACATTGCACAGTTAATGAAAATATCTACCATATTTCCAATGATATAGTCAATATCGAGTAATAGAAGTGGTCGTACTATATTAGACACACAATCAACACATCACCATGTCTGCCACTCAAAAACACATATATTGTTGCCTTTCTGAGGAAACACTTGTTTTAAGGACTGTAAGGATTTGTTCACGAATAGGTTTCAGTTTGCCAGTGGTGATCATGAAGTAGTGAGATGCTCTGTAACACTTCCAGCCAGACTTTGTAACAAAAGAGGTATTGTTCCTGAAATCAGAGAGAAGAATGGCAAAACCTGTCCAAAGGATTTATATGACTATACTGTATTTTGAGAAGATGGATAATGCAAAAATAATGAATAAGCAAACAAACAAACATAGTGGCTGAGAAATGATGTGCACTAGTCAATTTCCCGTTGTTGATTTATATATATATTTGGGTGTGTTACTAGATGAAGGGTTGACTTGGAAACCACATATCTCACACATACAAAAAAGATATCTAAGAGTATTTTTGCAATTAAATAAGGTAAAACGTGTTAGATTATAAGGCATTGAGAACTTTGTATTGTGCATTGGTGTTGCCTTACATTAGCTACTGTGTGGAGGTGTGGGGAAACACATACCAAAGCAATACAAAGTCACTCTTTCTATTACAAAAGAGAGTCATACGAATTATATTTAAAACAGATTATAGAGAGCATACAAATGCTTTATTTTTTGGCTCTAAACTGTTAAAATTTAAAGAATTGGTCGAATTACGGACACTTATTGTTATGTTTAAAGCAAAAGATAAAGTATTGCCTACAAACCTTCAACACTTGTTTATCCTTATAGAAAATGAAGGAAGAAGAAAGGGACATTTTAAGTATCCAATTGTAAGGACAACAGCAAAACAAATGTGTACTTCAGTGGTGGGAGTGAAAGTTTGGAATTCTCTGCAAAATGAACTAAAGCAATGTAAAAATATATTTCAGTTTAAAAAAGGATTTAAAGAGAAAACAATGGATTTATATGAACACTTATAGAAATTGATGATGATGATGATGATGATGATGGTTGTGATTATGGTTTGCTTTTGCTTTGGATGAATACTTATAGAAATTGATGATGATGATGGTTGTTATCATGGTTTGCTTTTGCTTTGGAATTTGTGTTCGGTTGATGTTTTGGTTTCTAGTTTGTTCAATTGTTATCGTCATGTATTGATGGGGACTTGATATGTTGAGTTTTTGGATATGACTTTTTTGTTGTTGTTTTTTCTTTTTTTTTTCTTTTGAGGGGGCAGGAAATATAAGATATTCTTCATCCTGCCTCCTTTTCATCATGGTTTTATAAATTATATATATGAGGATGATGAAGTAAGTTTTGTGGGAAAAATATCCATGAATGAAATAAACATAAACATTCATTCATTCATTCATTCATATATTCACCTGAAGGAAGCATTCTTACTGAATGTCCTGATATACTCACCCTGTTCTGAATCATGCCGTGCCGCTGGAGTCTCATGTCCTTTACTATGCCACTCACGTTAATCTATGGCAGCAAACAGAAGTACATACATTCAGCTGCTCGTAATGTTACACTGTGTATTTAAATGAGAATTCTTGTCATTACTTATAAACACAAATTTTCACTTTTGGGTGACCTATTGCTTTAAGTATTGCTATACTTGTTTAAAATACTCACACTTAGGTCTTTCTCAATGAGACTCAGGATGACGTCAGTGCAGATGAGAACTCCAGATCGGCCAATGCCTGCACTGCAGTGGACTACGATCGGCCCTTTAGTGTGAACGGCCCTCATGTAGCGCATGAAGCGCACCAGCTGCTCGGAGGAGTGTGGCGTGCCATGGTCAGGCCATGTGGTGAACTTTAGATGCTTCACAAAGTGAATGTCTCCACTCTGGAAAGGTACACAATTCAATAATGAGTTCTGAATACAAAGTTATATAACAAATCAATAATTGAGATTTTGGGAGATAGGAAATTTAGAAGATACACTGCGAAAACCATGATGTTTAATCAGTATTTTTGTCTTGTTTCCAATCGAAATATTGAAACATTATTAAAACATGTTAAAAAATAAAATTAAAATACATTTAATTAAATGAAAAATAAAACATTTTCAAAGATTTATTCTGCCATCAGAGTTCAAATAGCTGATAGAAACATCACAAAATCCACAAGTAATCCACACAACTCCAGTCCATCAATTCATGTCTTGTGAAGCAAAAAGCTGTGTGTTTATAAGAAACAAATCCATCATTAAGGTTTTTTAACTTAAACTGTCACTTCTGGCCAATAACACATAACAAAACTTCCCCATATGAAAAAGTCCTTCCCCTGTTGTCCCTTTTTTCCACTTGTGAATGGTTCTTGATCTGTGCATATTTCTCACCTGATTCAAACCAGACAACTTCTTCACTAGAAAAAGCACTATTTTGGAGAAAAGAAACATTTTTAAGCAACATTTTGAAAAGAAAAACATCTTAATGAGGAATTTGTTACAAACACAGCTTTTCACTTCAAAAGACGTTAACTGATGGACTGGAATCGAATACTTGTGGATTACTGTGATGTTTTTATCAGCTGTTTGAACTATCATTCTGACGGCACCCATTCACTGTAGAGGATCCACTGGTGAGCAAGTGATGTCATGCTACATTTCTCCAAATCTGTTCCAATGAAGAAACCCATCTACATCTTGGATGGCCTGAGGGTGAGTAAATTGTCTGAAAATGTTGTTATTTTTGGGTGAACTATTCCTTTAGGGATGTTGAAAACATAGCCTGACTGTGATGTTTAAAAGGTGGCTTTTAAACTGAAAAGGTTACAATAAGAACATTTCCATCAGGTACATGCTCCTAACCTCTTTTTCCACCATCTTGATGACCTTAATGTGGAAATAGCCAAGCATCTGGTAGTTATCCAGGTGGAGATGGTAACGGCTGGTTTCTTTGGGAACGTCGAGCTTCTCGGGCCAATACTTGTGGCATTTTACCCGGCCACGTTCCACCTCCTGAGTCATCATGGCGATAACATCAGACTTGTTCTCCCACACCATCTGCCAGAAGTTATCCTGAGTGCCAGGCAAAGGGCCCTGAGCGGAGATGTAGAAGAGCTCCTCTGTGCCCACCTTCATACGAATGTAGCTGGCATTGATGTAGCCCTCATTCTCTCCGACAGGAACACGTGTCTTATCATCTGATTGTTCAAACAGTTGAGATAAACAGGGAGTGTAGACTGTGATCAATTAATCTTTATACATAGTATGAAAAACTGAGCAATTACTTTTGCTGTAATGATAAATATATGTTCCTCAGCCAAGATTTTACTACATTTGAGCTTAAACAAGCATGCATGTTATTTGGCCATAACATAAGATAAGAAAACAACAGTTAAACTCTCTATGACGGCTCAATTCCCAAAGGGCAACTAAAGCATCGAGTGCTCATTATGAAAACCAGAAGGTATACAGTTTTTCTCTTTTCAGATTCATTTAAAATCCATGCAAAAGCAAACAAACAAAACGCATGTGTATTTATTATCAAATGTATGTTTCCCAAACCACAAACAAATTTTTATTTGAAACGCAGGTAGGAGATTTATACGAGGCCTCAGCATTCCTGTAATGAGGTGATTGCTGTTGTTGGCTTCGGTAGCCAACAGTGTTATTAATCTGCAAACCAAGAATGCAGAGTTGTTGGTTTCCCCACAGAGGAGGAACAAATTGTGCTGAGGTACAACAAATAGCTCCAAATAAATGAAACAAGCTCTCAAGGTCATGCTGGCTGGAAAGCCTGAAGCAGTGAACACAGGGGAGCACGGTGAGAAGAATATTTTAGAGTATTCTCATGGTGGTGTGTTGGTTTGTGTAGCCCACTGTGACTTGAGACTTCACCTGGCATTTTTAAAATAGTAACATTTATACTTTGAAATTAAATCAACGCAATGATCACTATTTTTTTTTGTAACTAAAATTACAAAAAAACACATTGTTTGATTTTTCTGTTTATTTCAGTTAAAATAATAACATTACATGAATACATATTACTTTAATAAATTATTACTTCAAACTTAGAAAAGTAGACAACCAATACTGTTTAATCTTTTGGGGTCAGATTTTTTTTGAAGAATTTAATACTTTTATTCAGAAAAGATGCATTGAACTAATCAAAACTGACAGCAAAGACTTTTACATTCTTACAAAAAAATAAAATTTCATATTAATGCTATTATTTTTACTTTCTATTCATCGGAGAGAGAGAAAAAAAAAATCACAGTTTCCACAAAAATATTAAGCAGCCAAAAGTATTAAGACACTGAAGACTGGAGTCTCAGCCTCAGATGTCACGCCCACGGAACGTTGACTAAACGTCTGATGCATATGGCACACTTATATGGAAAAAAAAAAAAAAAAAATGGCACACTTATCTGGAAACACTTCAGGAGTTTCGAAGTCGTCTTCGGATTGGTTGAATTATACAGGATTTCCGGGAGACGTGTGTGTCGCGTTCTTTAACGTTCCGCCTGGAAACAAAAATGCCGTGGCGCCAAACCATAGACTGTAAAAAAAAGATGGACAACGCGTCTCCGCTTCCTTCCACTATATAAAGTGAAGCCAATACATCTCAGTATTTTTTTTTTTTTTTTTTTTATTAATGCCAAGGCACCAAAGAAAAAAGTACAGAAAATATCAACATTATGCACAAAGAGATGACATTACATGCAAAGCACCATTTCTAGACGTATGTAACAATAAGTAAATAATACAAACAAAGTTTATCAAAATATATTAAAAAGATTAAATCAATTAACTGTTTTAATAGCTGTAAGATTCTTGGAAGATGAATAGTTTGGATATACTGTTGAACTTCTTTTTTAAAACAATAAATAAAGGTTTTTGATGAGGAATTTACTGCGGTGAATATGAAATTTTGCAAAGAAGTAACAATAGGTTAATAATAAAATATTCGTTAATTTTATCTTTTTTGCATGTTAAAGAAGCTCAAACAGTACATCCTTGAAAAGCAAGGAGAAACTCTGGAAGCACATTGCGATTGATAACATTAGGAGAATTCAATCCAAAATAGTCATGTGAGGACAATCCCAGAAGATATGCATATCAGTTTCATTAGGTCACCACAAAAACACAGCTTGTATCTATATCTGATTTGAACCTTTTCAAAAACACTTGTTGGGTAAAATCTGTGTAACAATTTGAATGAGATGTCTCTTAACCTTGTTAGTTATTATGTATTTCGAAGACAGAGCCCATACTTTTCTTCCCCAGTCAATATGATCAGCAACATTCTTCCAATAAGACACCACATATGGAGTTGTTACAAGCTCCTTTTGAAAAAGCGATCTAATCTTATAGTTGCGTGATGAAGGATGTGACAAAAAGCATAGTTTTCCTACTGGGATTTCAAATGGGTCTAAAGAAATAGGTAAAGTTGATCTAACAAAGTCCCTTAAAAGCATGACAACTCCTTTAGGAATAGCGTCCATGACAATGGAGAATTCTTTGGGAGTTAACTGGAAAATCAAATTTACATAAAAATTCTTCCTAGCTTAAAATAAGACCTTCTGAGTTAAATAACTGAGAAACTGTGAAAATGTTTTTCTCAAACCAATTACTGAAAAACAAAGATTTTCTCTTATATACAATGTTTTGATTGTTCCAAATGAAGTACCGGTGTGGGGAGAAATTGTGCTTAAAGATTAATGACCATGCAAGTAATGACTGTTTATGAAATTTAGATACAGTGTAAGGGATTCTAGCAATATTATAATTACAGATCAATAGGAAAGGAAGACCACCTAATTTGGAGAAGAAGTAATTGGTGATAAAATTCCAGATTGAGTTTGGATCACACAAAAATTGCCTAATCCAATTAATTTTGAAAGTGTTGTTCAAGGAAGAGAAATCAAGGAAATTCAACCCACCATACTCATATGTGTTCATTATTACAGACTTCTTACATAATGGATTTTGTTTTTCCAAACAAAATTAAACAGGATTTTATCAACTGATTTACAAATTTTGTTGTCCACATATAGAGAGCGTGCAGCATATGTAAGCCTGGAGATGCCTTCCACCTTAACAAGTAGTACTCTGCCTCTTAAGATCAAGTCTCTCTGCAACCATGTGTTAAATCTTCTTTGGGCTTTTATTATAACTGGGTCAAAGTTCAAGGTACATCTTTTATCTTGATTTTTAGTTATCACAATACCTAAGTATGTAATTTCAGATTTAACTGGAATATTAAAAATAGTGGGTGCTGTACAATTTTTAATAGACATTAATTCACATTTACCTATGTTTAGATTAAGACCCGAAGCTTTAGAGAAAAGTTTTATATAATTAATTGCTATAGGGATTTGGGAAGCATCTCTTAAAAATAAGGTGGTGTCATCTGCTAATTGACTCATAAATATTTCTCGATCTGCTATATGGATACCCCGAATACCGCTTTCACATACAAATGTTGACAGTAGCTGCACACAAAGAAGAAATAAATAGGGAGAAATGGGACACCCTTGTCTCACTCCTCTGGACAAACTAAACCTTGGTGAAGTGCCATTCTTTAATTTAATCGAAGCACTTCCATTATTGTAAAGGGTTTTAATTACTCTGCAGAACATATCCCCAAAACCGAATTTTTCTAAAGAATTAATAATAAATTGGTGCTCTAAGGAATCGAAAGCCTTATAGAAATCTAAGAAAAGAATGAAGCTGTCTTCCTGAATCAAGTCTGAATAATCTAATAAATCAAGAATCAACCTTATATTGTTAACAATGTGTCTTTTGTTCAAAAAACCAGATTGTGTCTCATCTATTACAGAACCCAATACGTATTTTAATCTTTTAGCAAATATAATAGTTAAAATTTTATAATCACTGTTAAGCAAAGAAACGGGACGCCAATTGTCAATTAAAAGTAAATCTTTTTTAGGTTTCGGAATTAAAGTAATTAAACCTTGAGTGAGAGTCGGGGGGAGAGCCTCATTCTGTATGCTTTCTTCAAAAACCTTAAGTAAAAAAGGAGACAGTTCTTTAGAGAACTGTTTATAGAACTCTGCGGTAAGCCCGTCCGTTCCGGGAGATTTATTGTTTTTAAGTTCTAGAATTGAGTTACTAACTTCAGATAAAGTAATTTCACTATCACAAAGATTTCTGTCATCTCTTGAAATAGTCTTACAATTTTTAACAGACTCCAGAAAAGTACGGGCTGCCTCTTCAGAATACTTTTTTTTATACAGTTTACTGTAAAATTTAGAACAGAAATGTGCAATGGATTGAGGATTATTAGTGACTGTCCCCTCAATATTAAGAGTTTCAATTAGCGAAGTACTTAAGCGACTCTTTTCTAGTCTGAAAAAATATGCTGTGTTGCATTCTCCCTCCTCCATCCATTTTTGTCTAGATCTAATGTAAGCACCCTGTGCTCTATAAGTGTACATCTCGTCTAATTTAGATTGCAGGTCAGCATACTCAAGCTTTTCTGATTCAGAAAACAGCTCTGGGGGTTTAGAAGAAAGTATTGTAATTTTAGACACCACCTTATTTTCTTCTGCTTTCTTAAGTCTAGCTAAATTACTACCGAATTTCCTAAAATATTTACTAATTTCAAACTTTAAGAGCTCCCACTGGCAACAATATGAGTCTAACACTAAAGCTCTTCTCCAGTACTGCTCAATCAGTAATGTGATATTCCTCTTAACATCTTCAAACAGGAGAAGGGAATTGTTCAATTTCCAATAAGAAGGAGATGAGCTGAAGTCAAGGGATGCAGAAAGACAAATCTTGAGAGAGATAGCACTGTGATCTGTAAGAGGTGTAGCATGAATGCTGACTGATTTACAACTGTTTGCTAGGCTTTGGGAAATGAGCCAGTAATCTATTCGGGACTGCTTAGAACGGTCCTTGCTGCTCCACGTATAAAGTCTCTGGTGTGGATAAAATTCCCTCCATATATCAACAACACAAAAACGTAACATGAAATTATTCATAATTGAACTTATAGAAGCAGCTCTAGGGGGAAACCTATCTAAATCACTATTTAAATCCATATTGAAATCCCCTCCTGAAATAAGAACAGCATTGGGCATTATTTAATCCAGTACCAACATTTTCACTGATCACATCCATTAAAGTCGCATTTTCTTTAGAAGAATTGTACCCATATACATTTAATAGAACTGAGATGGTCTGACCAAGTGAAACCACTAATAAGAGAAAGTGACCTTTGGGATCACTGACGACGTGTAAAATCTCACCAACAAACTTATTTTTTAGAGTGGCGACACCTGCTGATCGCTCTGTGCCATGCGACATCCATACATCACTGCCCCACTGGGATCTCCAAAATTTAACATCGTCTTGTGTGGAGTGGGTTTCTTGAAAAAAGCAAAAGTCTGATCCGTGGTTTTTAACAAACAAAAAGAGGGCTTTGCGCTTTACACTGTTTCTTAAACCCTTGGCATTAAGAGAAATTAACGATATCGACATTGACAAACAAACAGCGATGAACAGCTGTTAACACGAGTCACAACAAAGGCAGAAAGTCAAAATTGACTGATAGATGAGAAGAAAACTGAGATGAACAGAGCTTAATTGACCAATTTAAATGACCAAATTAAAGGTCCAGCTGTAATACGATGATGGCTCAAATGCCATAGTGACGGGTAACAGTCACCATCTTAGAAAAGAGTGCACGATCCTTATGATGAAACTCACAAAGTAATCTCCACGCCTTCAATGAACGCACGCGCTCCCATGTAGTAGGCCGTTTTTCCAGCGGCCCTTGCCTCTCTCACTCTCGGCCACAAGCTCTTCCGTATCTCCCGGTCCAGCGAAGTCAGATCCTCTGCGAAGCGCAGGTTGTTGTCTTGGAGAAACTGAGACTTCTTGGCAGCTTTCCATAAGGCATCGCGGATAACTCGTGAGGTAAACTGCATGATAACAGCGCGAGGTTTTGTGTTGTCGCCTCTCCTGCCTAGACGATAATCGTGAACTTCCATACTAGTGTCGCCAGTGTCTGATCTCTCTTTGCGTTTGTCAAATGGCATGTTTACGCTCTTAAATGAATGTACTGATATCTGATTAAGCAAATGTAGTGAAATAGTACGTTAATACAGCTAGCCTTTCTAAATCTGTAAAGTTTGGTCAGGAACTCTGAAAATTTCGTCTTAACAAGGCGCCATCTTGGACCTCCCCCCAATACATCTCAGTATGGCCGTTGCCATCTTGAGTAAATGACGTCATTTGGAGCCCGAGTCTGCGCAGTAGAGCTTCGTTTGGAGCCCGAGTCTGCGCAGTAGAGTCGTGAGGTGGAGCCGCAGAATCGAACTCCCGCCCAAACTCCCGCAGACCCAATCAACAATAACGACACGCCCCGTTTTTATAGCATCAAATTACTAGCTAAAATCAAACTTATAACAAAAACGAACAATTGAACATATATCAGCGTGATAAAAACTACCTTAAATGACCAAAACCATATTTCGGAAAATTGTATTGGAAGTGTACTTTAGTTTTTTATTTTGACTGAAGTCCCATTCGTTTACATGGAGAGGGCGGGGTTTATGACCTGTACTGCAGCCAGCCACCAGGGGGCGATCAAAGAGCCCGCAGCTTCACTTTAAAACTCGAGTGAGACACACTCGCGCCAAACCTTCTCACGAAAGAAGAAAGCCGTCTGTTTACAACTGTGACAATGAGCGCTTGTCAGGATCAACTAAATGCTGGATATTCAAAAGTTTGCGGGACAGAATCTTTAAAATATGTCCGAGAGTTTTACACACCGGTCACATTTCCACGCCCCTGAACATGACGCGGAACAGAACAAAACGAAACGTGATTGGTTGCTTTACCTGTCAGTCATATGGCCTCTTGGGTGGGCCTTGGCCATTCAAAGCGGCCAAAGTTCCCAGACCTTCATCCGTCAGTCTGAGATGGTCCTCACTGCAGAACACAAGATCCAGGGGCGAGGTTGGATCCAGATCCAACTCCTCCCATCTTACATATACCTAAACCTACCCGTCTCCACCCCCGATCCCTAAACCCACCCATCTCCACCCCTAAACCTATCCATCTCCACCCCTAAACCTACCACCCCTAGATGTGGATCCAACCCCGCCCCCTGGATCTTTGTTCTGCAGTGAGGGGCTACTGGTCAGTCTGAAGGTCTGGCTACGCGAGACTACAGAAAAGCCAGCTTTGCCATCACAAGAATAAATTACAATAAAAAAATATTATAATAGAAAACAATTATTTTTAATTGTAATAATATTTATATTAATGTATTTTTAAATATATATATAAAAAAATCTTACGATCCCAAATTTCTGAACATTAGTGTAAATGTATACAAATAATATAATATAATATAATATAATATAATATAATAATTTTTTATCTTGAACATCCTCTTTCCATATTTGATCTAGATGTACTCTGAGTTCATCAGTCAGGCTCTGGTAAGTTTTAAATATTTAAGTAACTATTCTCATATTTTGTCAACAAAAAAACCTGTAAATTTTTTTTACCCATTTTAGGTAGGTCCTATTTGTTAATAGCTTGTTTTGTCCTGTTACTCAAGAATCAGTAAGCGATACATAGTGAAAGTGCTGAAAGGATTGCTGTCGTAACACTTTAAAGGGGGCTGCTTGCGAAAACATGTTCAACAGCTCGGAAGAGGAAAAGGGCTGAAAAATGAAACTGAGAGGGAAGGAGATAAACAAGGGGGGCATATGTGAGAGGAAGCGTATGTCACTGGGAGTAGGTAAATTCGTGCGGACCGGCCTCCACAATGGGTGGCATCAGGCTTCCTGGAGAAGGTTGCGGCCCTTGAACTGCCTCCAGCAATAACAGTGGTTAAGTCCCAGGGGCCTCACACTTTTCAATCCCGGGCACTTTATTCGGGGAACAGAAGCCCAGTGAGCTGCCGTGATAATAAACAAACACTCCGGGCCAGGCTAGGGCCAGTCTGCCTCCCGCCAGCACATGAAGCGCCGTATTGTGCCTATTCTGTACAGAGACCCCCTCTCTTCAATACAACTACAGCCAGCTCTCTGCATACTCGTTCTGACCCCGCACATGAATGGATGTTTCCCATTAACAATGAAAGCAGATCTATGAGTCACACATCTCCTGTTTGACTTTACCTGTGCAGCATTCTGTGTTTTGTTTTAAACTGAGGGCAAACAACGCCTCACGTAGCCTCTGACCTGCTTATACTTCACACCAGCAAAAACTGAATCAGTACTAACAGGATAACCGTGGCTGCAGTGTGAAAATGGCACCACATGGGTGAGGAGGTCCGGAAAGCCGCAAAGAGGTAGCGGATAGAGTGTGAAATACAGAGTCAAATAGACGTCTACACCGGCAATGTAATCTAATATCCTGCACTGGTAGGAGACCTGGGAGTAAATAACCAGGGATTGGTTACATTTCATTTAATTGCCGTGTCATGTGTTCCACTGTTTACAGGTAAATGTATACAGGAGTCAGTCCTCTCCTCACATTCGTTGTTGTCTAAAACTGAACAAATGTTCTTTGCTCTGCAATAATTAATACAGTATTTTTCATTAGTAGTGAAACAAATCATTTAAATGTAGTAATTATTATATTAACATTGTGTAATAAATGTTAATAAGGTTAAGCTGGAGACTCAGATTCATTTCAGTCTAATAAGTCATACAACATAGAACTACTTGTATGTATATCCTGTGAACAGTGCAGGACAATATGGATATTATTTTATTTACAGTGATTTTTTTTTTACCATTTTAGTGTAAAAATCTGAATACATTTTTTGATTCTAAGAAATTAGAGTTTCCTGGCAATGTACAGTGTGTGGTCCATGTGGTTGCAAAATGGTGTGAAAATGTACCCCCAAAAATCTGTTTTATGAGAACTGAGGCTTACAAACTGTAAAACGGCAATAAAAATTCTAACTAAAGCCGGGTTTGTGGTGGATTATGGGAGAAGCAGAGGAACTTACAGGGCAGGATATCTCTGTATCTGTTCTTCTCCCGGTTTTCAGGTGCTTTTCCAACCAGGCAGTTGTCTGAGGGTTTCAAATGCTCTAAAGCCTATTTAAAAAAGAGCCATACATGTTCTCTCATCAGCACACTTGAATTATCATTCTTTAAATAAAATACTTTAATGTGTATTGCAGACACTATATTAGTATTAAAGAGAGAAACTACAGATTTATATCAAAAATACTACAGGAAAATAAATGTGGATGGATGTGTTTGCTTGTATCAATAAGCAACATAGTTGTTTGTATTGATGTCAACAACAGGAACTTACCATAAACTCTTTGATCAAATCTTGCTTTTCTAACTGTTCAAGGGCCTGGATGAGAGCTTTGACCCTGGAGCCAGAATACTGCCCATTCTTAGACGGAGATATCACTGCAAACCTAGCAAGCTCCTCCTCTGACACAATTGGTCGACCTTAATGTAATAAAGTCCTTTTCAGGTGATTTCAGGATCTACACATTACTTTAGAATTACTGTAGAATTACATTACTTTGATGGTGAAAAATATGAGATATAAAAATAATGTAATTTCATTTACCTGTATTAGGAACGGTCTCGGGAGGCGATGGCTGAGAAGCATTGTCGTCGTCATCACCATCCTCTTCTTCCTCGCTGCTCCAGCCGTCTGACTGGCTATGCTCTGTTTTCATGGCAGATTTTTCTAGATGCTGCCTCTGGGGATCTGTCCTGAAGGGGGTACGGGGCAGGAATGAGCAGAGACCTTGACCACATTGCTACGTTCCGGGGCCTGTTATCATGCAAGGCTGATTTTCCTGCGATTTTTCCACCTAAAATGTAAGAAAGCTGCTAATTGCAAGTGCTACGTACTATAACAAGTGTGGCTTGCAGGCCAGTCTAACTAGACGCCAAAGCTGTGATTATTGGGCCTGTATTTCATTAATGACTCTTTGGTGCCTCCCTGTGGCGAATCCTTTTGTGAGCTATGTTAAAAAAACAAAAACAAACGGAAACAAAAAAAAAACAAAAACTGCAATGAAATTCAGTCCTTATGACCTGGTTTATGAGCAGTCACAACACGTTGCAGACTTATGAATAAACTGACACTTTTTTGAGGTTTTAGTTAATTCAGAACAAACTTTGAGGTCTCATACTGTACAATACACTTGCAGCACTCTTGAAGCCAAATGTAATATAGCGGCAGCATCAACAAAAATGTGAGAAAAAATATGGAAATTCAGTGACACTCACCTTTCCTGTAGCATGTCTGTTACTCCCAGAGATGGACAACACCTCTGACAGGTAGGTGTACAGTTTCGACTTTCCTACAGGCAAGAGATAGACAGAAAAAGGAGAAAGAGAAAGAAAGAGGAGACTGGTGATGAGTTAACTCTGCTCGGGACACCCTTACTGTCATCTGAGTTTCAGCGGTTTCCTCTGAGAGAAACTGGAGGCGGTGCTAATTAATTTCATGGCGAACCTTTCTAGGTGCTGGAATTTGTCACTTATTAGATAGCTCTTTGTCTACTAATTTGTTCTGGGAAGGGCTTTCAATTCACTGGAGAAAGTCGTCATCTCAGTATTGTAATTTACAAGTTCAATCTAAAAGGAAAAAAAATTTATACCCGCTCACATTCCCCTCCAAGACCAGGACATTCTGAAGTGTGGAAAGACACATGATCTGCCTGTGTTTCTGTTCGTGCTGTAATATCTGCAAATGAAGTATTACAGCAGGAGATGACAATTAAAACAATGGAACCAATATCTCAGTTTCTAACAAGTGCCAGTACTAGTGTTTGAACAATAGAGCTTTTTAAGGTTGTGTTGACGTAGCTGTCTAGAAAGAGTGACCATTATAATGGCAGTTATTAGAGTCAAAATTTATCCTTTTAAATATGATGTAAAAAAAAAAAAACACACACAGAATGAATACCACTATCGAGTAATAAATTAATTAAACTAATCAAATGAATTGCATATTTCAAAATTAAAATTATTTTTAATTTACCACATTTTAAAAATACATAACCATAATTAATCACACTAAATGTGTTAAATTGATATCCTGCAATATACATAATATAATGACAAATGATATGTTTTATGTTATATTATACAATATGTTATATTGTGAAATTTTATTACAATTTAAAAGTGCTTTTTTCTTCTTTAAAATATTTTAAAATTTAATTTATTCCTGTGTTGGCAAAGCTGAATTTTCAGCAGCCATTAGTCCATATTCATGTCATATGATCTTTCAGAAATCACTTTAATATGCAGATTTAATGCTCAAGAAAAAATTCTTATTATCACTGTTGAAAACTGCTTACTACTTTTGTGAAAATGATGATTATTTTAATTCTGGATTCTTTTATTTGAAATAAAAATCTTAGAAATCAACTTATGAATGGTAGTGTATTTTACATAATTTTTACTCAATATTTAGTTACTATTGTGAAAAAAGGAACTGATAAAAAAGGATAAAAGCTTTATTATCCATTGAGAATGCTATTGGTATTAACTGGCCTTTATATTTATCCATCAGGCAATACATTAGTTATAAGTTATATTTTTTTAGTTGAATGATAAATGTTGAGTGATGATGATGCTGCACTCTAACATAACAGATGAGAGTTAATGCAGAGGGAGCCACAGAGCGGGGCGTACGTCTATCAGGCTTGCTGACCTGCAGAATTTGATGTGTTGAATTCCTGAGAGGCCTCAGCAGGGGAGCTGGAACCAGAGCAGGTTGACATGGGCAGGATGTCCCTACATACCGTCAGCTGAACCGTGCCCTCTGCCTTCCGCAAAATATCCACAACTTTACCGTGGCTCAGTCCTGATACAATGATGCCATTCACCTGCACAACATACACAGGTCTGGTACATCTCTTATATGGTTTATCAATGAAAAATCACTGAGTGAATGATTTGCACTTACCTCCAAAAGAATGTCACCCACTCGGAGACGACCGTCCTGCTCGGCCACACCCCCACAACAAATATCCTTCACTCTCAGTGTGCTCCCATTGACCCCGCCCACCAGAGCAAATCCCAGCCCACCTTTCTCAGGTTTGGTGAACTCCACCTGGAGGATACAGCTCTACAGAAAAGAGAGGAACAGGAACATTTAGCCAAACTAAACACTAAGGCCTTATTAACACTGGCTATTCACACTGTCATTTTTCAAGTGATGAAATCAGATCCATTTGCTCAGATCAGATGGGTCAATATTTAGAACTAGACTACACTAGTGTTCCAAAGTTTGGGGCAAGATTTTTTTTTTTTTTTTTTAAAGAATTCTCTTATGCTTACCAAGTCTGCATTAATTGTTAAATATTATAGGAATTTATTTTTAGTATTTTAAAATAATTTATTCCTGCCATTTCTATAGCCTCCAGTGTCACATGATCCTTCAGAAATCATTAGAATATGCTGATTTCATGCTCAAGAAACTTTTAGCATTATCTACGTTGAAAACAGTGGCGTTGCTTAATATTTTTGTGGAAACTGTGATATCTTTTTCAAAATTCTTTGATGAAAAGAATGTTTATATTTGTTTGATTTATAGAACTGTAAATGACTGTAATGTCTCTTTTGGTCAATGTAATCCATCTTTTTAAAGATTAATGCATAGATTTGAAAGAAAATTTTATCCATCATGACATTGTGTGCTGTATTCACATAAGCGACAGATGCATTTAATACATTCAAGAATATACTGTGTTCAAAACTGCTAACCTGTTTACTATATTGTGGACTGTAAATGAGTAAATGTCACCAATCGCTAAATGAATAAAGACAGTGAAAATAAGTGCATTTGGACACAGGTGCAGACATGCAAGTCCTGTCTGAACAAGCATCTACTCCCATTTTGTAGAAATGGTTTTCAATGTTTGCCATTTGAATAGTGTAATATTAATTAATTAATAGTGCTGCTGATGATTACAAAGGTATTTAGAGGTGAATGACATAGATTACAAAGCAAGAGTCATGTTACAGCCTATGTCATCAGCCTAAAACAAGGCCGAGGGACAATTACCTCCTGCTCTGATGTGACAGACAGCCTTTTCCTGAACTGCATGGCACTGTCAGCGACAGGTTTAACTGTAACAGAAAAGAGAGAAAGATTTTGTGTCAGCAACAACAAAAAAATTCTACAACCAAAACTAAAGAAATTTTAGATGCAGTTCTTTAACTGAGCAGGACCATTTACACTGAATGGTTCATCAAACTCACTCAACAAATGCCAAAGTTACAAAGTTGATCAAAAATGAAGACAAAATCAATCCAAGCATCACATCGCATCCTATTCTTCCTTCTAAATGAGAAACCAAGTTCACAGCAATTTAAAACAGTTCCCAAACTCACAAATGTCTCCCTCCTCTGCTGCCATTTCGGGGGGAGATGTGTTGATGACCTGCTCCGTGCTACTGTAGGTAAACTATGCTCGCCTTTTCAAGCTCTTTCGGACCTCCTGGCTAGCGATCTCCTAGCAACCCGGATGCCCACTAGATCAGCTGGCCTTTATTCGTCAGACACAACGAAAGCGCACTTTGATCGGCCAGAGGAGGCCATGTCCCTTGCTAATAATTAATCCTGCACCCGCTGCCCTCTGAGCAGGACATGCCATGTCTGTCAGCACAGATCTAATGCCACAACTCCCAGACAACAGAGACATGGGAAACCAAAGGCTTTACCATCGGTAGGAGCCGCCTCCATGTCAGGGGACACAGGCTCTTCGAGGCGGGGGAAGACTTTTTTCTCCTTCCATTCAAACAAACCTGATGATGAAAAATGGTAAAAAATGGTAAAATGAAGATGTTTGTGGTTTTAATATGTTACTCCAGAAATCTACATTTGTATTAAAAAGATCTATATAAACTTTATAGACCAACATGAGATTTTTCTTTTCAATAAACTCTTACTGACATATGTGAAAAATTTAATAATAATAATAATAATTAGTTTTAAATATGGTACTCCATAAATAAAAATTTCCTTCATTTTACACTTGTAAGAAAATATTACACAATTTTCAAACCCTATCTATCTATCTATCTATATATATATATCTGTCTATATATATATATATATATATACATATATTTAGGTTCTGGCTCATTTAATAACATAACTATTTCACCACAACCACCATCAACAACCTAGCATCATGGCAACACGATTTGCACAGGCAAAAACCATAACATTTTTTGAGAAAACTTTTTTGTATTAATTCCAGTGTACAAATCGATATGGATAAATAGAGTGAAAAATCAAAATTAGTGATTGAAATCAAAATAATCAAATATTATTCAGGACTGACACAGTGGGCAATGCTGTCTAATAAGAGTTGACACTCCGCTTAAAATGACACGATGTTCAGTGAAGCATGCTATGAAAGCCTAGCCTGCTCTGGAAAACCACTGGAGCAGCTCTCTGTCTCATTTCTGTCACCTCAGACTAGACCGAAACATGTCGATCACGACTGCCCTCTGCAGCCCAGCCAGAGCCTTCACACGCCTAGAGCAAGAAAAAACACTTCCCACTGAGTCCCGGAGCAGTTACCTGGCCCATGGGAAGGCATGGGAAGTCTATATGTAACTCCATATAATCAAAAGACTCAATAATAGCAACAAACACACACTCAAAGTGAACAAATAAACATCAACCTCTTATTCTGTATAGATTATGAATAAACCAATTATTGCTGTAATTCAAGTAGACCCGGCTCAAACATACCATTCCATTTATCTACTGGTATCACTGGTTGATCATCTCTGAAACAAAGAGAAAACATTTAATAAAAAGTTGCAAAGGCAAAAACTGCTACTAAGTAACGATTATACTTAATTATTCTCCAGTCTAACCTCATGGCTTTGAATCGGACTTTGCGTGGGGCACTCTCACACACTTTCACAGCATCCTCCAGCGTCATTCCCAGGGTGCACTTCCCACATATATAAACAATCTTGTCATTGGGCTGGACGCTGCCCTCTTCACTAGCAGGGGAGCTTGGCACCACCTCCTGGACATAAATTCCTTGCCACTTGCTGCCAATACCCCCTGTTAGCTTGATACCTGCATAGACAGATGCAAAAGGATCATCATTTTGAACTGAAATGTTTTTGTTATATATATATGCTATAAAGCATCTCCTCACCCAGTTGTCCGGATGGAGTCTTGGGAATGACAATGTCCTGGAGGGTGTCAGGAGGTGGCGGAGGGAGTAGATTTTGCACAGCTCTGCCCAGCAGCATGTGCAGTCTTTTAGAGGAAGACCTGAGGATGCTAATAGCCACGTCATCTGTCACGCTAGTCACATTGTGACCGTTTACCTGAAAAGGAGATAATGCCAATTCAAATCACTGACAATCAAATCTTATGAAATCTTCAGAAAGGGACAGTCATAACTGCATATCTGTGATTGTGTTTCTAATGGTGGGAAAAGCTGTACCATGACAAGCCTGTCTCCTGCCCTAAGTCTGCCATCTGCTTTGGCTGGATTATCCAGGACCTCCTGGACATAAAAGCAGTTGTCCAGTTTACTCCTGGTTATTGTAAAACCGAAACTGCCACACCATGATTTGGTCAGTGAGACAGTCATTTCAAACTCCTTCAACACGTCCTAAAGGAAGAAGAAAAGAGATGGTGAACAACATGGCTATGCTAGTCCACCAGCATTAAATAATAATAATAATAATAATAATAACAAATTTAACAAACTTTAGTGCTTGTTAAAGCAAGCTTCTCAATGGCACTTACACAGAAAAAAGAAAAACATAAATAACAAAAATAAATAAAACAAAAATATGTTTTAGGAAAAGATTTCAATTAATTAAACAGGTAGTGAATTCCAAAGTTTTGGAGCTTTAACCAGCACATTTATGCTAATCTAAGGGCTTGTACATCTGTAGGCAAATGCAATCAGACTTTACCCTTCTGGGATCTTCATCATCCTCCTCTTCATCATCATCCCAGCCGTTGTTGTTGCTGGCTGAGGGGATGGTAAACTGGGCAGATTTCACTGGTGATGACGCTTGAGTTGCTTGCTGGTAGGATGGAGGTGTGCTTAACAGTGATGGAGAAAGGGCCGGTGGAGGGGGCAGTTGATTGGAGACAGCAATGCTGCTGCTTGGAGGAGAGGGTGCTGTGGTGGTGATGGTCAAGTATTCCTCATCGGCTATGACGGTCAGTCCATTAGCTGTGAAACTTGTCATGCTCTCTTCCACACCTTCAGTTGTGTGACTGTGATAACAAGAAATTAATATTTGTGACATACAGTGGTGGGAAAAAGTTTTTGCCCCTTCCTGTTTTTTTTTCATTGCATATTTATCACACTAAAATGATTCAGATCATCAAACAAATTTTAATATTACACAAAGATAATGCAAGTAAATACAAAATGCAGTTTTTAAATGATGATTTCATTTATTAAGGGAAAAAAGCTATCCAAACCTACCTGGCCCTACGTGAAAAATTAATTGCCCCCTCCTGTTAAATCATGAAAGAACTGTGATTAACCACACTATTTTAGAAAGCTGAGTTAAATTTCTCTAGCCAAACCCAGGCCTGATTACTGCCAGACCTGTTGAATCAAGAAATCACTTAAATAGCTAGAACTTGTCTGACAAAGTGAAGCATGCTTCAAGAGCAACACATCATGCCGCAATCTAAAGAAATTCAAGAACAGATGAGAAACAAAATAGTTGACATGTATCAGTCTGGAAAGGGTTATAAAGCCATTTCTAAGGCTTTGGGACTTCAGCGAACCATGGTCAGAGCCATTATCCACAAATGGAGAAAACTTGGAACAGTGGTGAACCTTTCCAGGAGTGGCCGGCAGAGGCGGACAGTAGTGAAGTATTTTTACTTTACTCAAGTAAATTTAAAAAGTATCTGTAGTTTATCAGAGTGTTTTTCTTTGGAAAACTTTACTTCACTACATTCCAAAGCATAATGTCATACTTTTTACTGCACTACATTTCATAAATAAATAAAAGTTGTTGTTTGTTGTACCTTTAATATGTAAGAACGTTAAAAATGTAGTAATTTCTTGTACTCAAGTAAATCTTCTAATTACATTTACTTGAGTAAAAGTAAGAAAGTAATAGATTTCTAATGTAATTAAGTATTAAATGATATTTAATATGAAGCGTAGTGCAGTAAAAAGTACAATATTATGCTTTGGAATGTTGTGAAGTAAAGTTTTCTAAAGAAAAACACTCTGATAAAGTACAGACACTTGAAAAGTACTTTTACAGCAGAGTAAAAATACTTCACTACTGTCCGCCTCTGGTGGCCGGCCTACCAAAATTACACCAAGAGCGCAACAACGACTCATCCAGGAGGTCATAAAAGAACCCAGAACAACATCTAAAGAACAGCAGGTCTCACTTGCCTCATTTAAGGTCAGTGTTCATGATTCAACAATAAGAAAGAGACTGGGCAAAAATGGCATCCATGGGAGAGTTCCAAGAAACACAAAGGCTCGTCTCACATTTGACAAAAAAATATCTTGATTATCCCCAAGACTTTTGGGCAAATATTCTGTGGACTGATGAGACAAAAGTTGAACTTTTTGGAAGGTGTGTGTCCCGTTACATCTGGTGTAAAACCAACACAGGATTTCATAAAAAGAACATCATACCAACAGTCAAACATGGTGGTGGTACTGTGATGGTCTGGGGCTGCTTTGCAGTTTCATGACCTGGATGACTTGCCATAATTGATGGAACCATGAATTCTGCACTCTATCAGAAAATCCTGCAGGAGAAAGTCTGGCCATCAGTTTGTGACCTCAAGCTCAAGAGCACTTGGGTTATGCAGCAGGACAATGATCCCAAATGCACCAGCAAGTCCACCTCTGAATGGCTCAAGAAAAACAAAATTAAGGTTTTGGAGTGGCCAAGTCAAAGTCCAGACTTAAATCTGATTGAGATGCTGTGGCATGACCTTAAACAGTCCATTCATGCTCGAAAACCCTCCAATGTGGCTGAATTAAAAAATTCTGCAAATAAGAGTGGGCCAAAATTCCTCCACAGCGATGTGAAAGACTCATTGCCAGTTATCACAAACGCTTGATTGCAGTTGTTGCTGCCAAGGGTGGCACAACCAGTTATTCGATTAAGGGGCAATTACTTTTTCACGTAGGGTTAGGCAGGTTTGGACAGTTTTTCCCCTTAATAAATGAAATCATTATTTCAAAACTGCATTTTGTATTTACTAAGGTTGTCTTTGTGTAATATTAAAACTAGTTTGATGATCTGAATCTTTTAAGTGTGACAAATACGCAAAAAAAAAAAAACAGGAAGGGGGCAGAAACCTTTTCACGGCACTGTATTTTAGTTTTTCAAGACCATTTTCTTTTATTAAGCAGTGAAGAAAGATCCCAAGTTTTATTAAATATAAGGCAGCACAATGATTTCTAATCTAAAGGATTATTTGACACAGATGACTGGAGTAATGGCTGCTGAAAATTCAGATTTGCCATGACAGGAATAAATTACATTTTAACATATATTAAAATATAAAGTTAATTAAAATTCTAATAATATTTTGCAATATTACTGTTTTTACTATATTTTTGATCAAAAATATGCAGCCTTGGTGAGCTAAGGAAACTTGTTTCAAAAATATTAAAACATTTTACACACTCCAAACTTTTGAATGGTATTGTATCTCAAGCACTTTATTCTCAAACCCAAAAAGAAAATTTGATTCATCATTAAATGACGCATTTACATTTAACAATAGGAACATATTGATCATTTTATAGATGATATCACATAGAAATAAACAAGCCTTTACCTGGTACAAGCTGAGACATGGTTGGTTGAGATGGTATCATCTTTTGACTCTTGCTGATGGGCTGTTTCAGGGGCTTCAGGAGTTGGTGCTGGGTTGGCTGTTGTCACTTTAACAGTGCTTGGTGTTGGGGGAGGAGTTGGGGGTGGCGCTTTGCTCTCACGCCCCTCCCCCATTATGGCATGAGGTTTTGGTTCTCCAGCTTCACCTGAGGATGGACGTGGAGGTAGGGGTGGAGGGGCTAATATAGTCGTATCCACCAGCCCAGTATCTGGTTTCTGTTGGGTCAATGGGATCTCCTGGGTTTTCTCTGGGGAAACTTCTTTCTTTAGACCAACCTCTACTGCCCGCTTCTTGAGGAGTTCACTAAAGTCTGGGGCAACAGTCCTCACATGCAGGTCTAGAGACCTGGATCTCAATGCACGGGTTGGAAGTGTGTCATGACCCTGTCAAAAAAGGATGTGAGTTTGAGAAATAACATGTCAAATTTAGAGTTGTTGCCAACCATGTAGAGAAAGGATGTTACCAGAGAGGTCTCAATATCTGTATGTTCATCCTGTAAAGGTCTGCAGATTGACAGCCTAATCTCAGACGGAGATTTTTGGAGGAGATGCAGAACTTCCTGTGGTAATAGAAAGATATACACTACTGTTAAATAGTCTGCATTTTCAATGTTTTTGAGAGTCTCTAATGCTCACCAAGGCTGCATTTATTTGATCAAAAATCTGTAAATATATTACATTAACAATTGTTAATTTACAAATAAATATTTGTATACAAATATACAAATACTACGGTGACCGTGAGGTGACATGTTCGGTTCACTTAGTTTTGTTGTGGCCACGACATATTAACTCGACAAAACTAAGGGTAAAATACTGAATCTCAATACTTCATTAAGTTAGTTGTCTCTCACTCTGCTTTGATGGATCTGATCTTGGAATGTGGAATATAAATAATATATCCTTTACCTCATAGGAAAGGCCTCTGACAGGTTCTCCATTGACAGCCAGGATTATGTCTCCTTCCTTCAGAAGCCCACAATTCCCTGCAGGCTGACCAGAAGAAAGGCTCTTAATATGCACCACGCTGCCCTCATCCGGACCCAGTTCAGATATGATGAAACTAAACCCCAGGCTACTGAGACTCTTTGGTAGTGTCACCTCCAGGATGTTATCTGCCACAAAGAAAGAGCAGAACTCTTTCAATTTGTAGTTTATAATCAGTCCAGATTCACACACATTAAAATGAGTTACATTTAAGAGTTAATGGACAGTTCATCCAAAATTGAAAAAAAAATAAAATAAAAATCTTCTGTGGTAATTACAGTATACCCTGGCCACTCTTTAATATAATAAAAGTGAATAAGTACTCCAAGATGACTATTCTGAATCGAATATTTTTAATAAATCAGTCCATCCAGTTCACAAAGCCAGTCTGAATGATTAACATTCAGGTTAACATATTCAGCCTACTTATTTTTATACTTTTATAGTATTAATTGATCATTGAAATTCACTTTTATTTTTGTATTTTCAGTTTTCTTTTTAATTTTAGTTGAGGTTTTAGCAATTTTGTTGTGTGCTTTTGTAAGTTTTAGTATTTTTGTATTTTTTAAATAATTCTATTTAGCTTTATTTTTATTTTAGTTTTAGTATTAGCATTCATAATACTTCAACTTTTTTCAATTATTTATTTCACTTACGAAAATTAAAAGGCAAAATTTCTAATTTCTTTCAATTTTAAGTATATCTAAAATGTATTTTTTATTTAATTTCAATTATCAAAAATAATTTTTAATAGTTTTATTTAAAAATAACACCACTGATCATATGACATCAGACGATTTGCAATATAGTCAAACGGGCTGCTTTTATGGTGATTTTGCAACTTTTTTAAAACTTGACATCCCTGGACCTCATTCACTTTCATTATATTCATTATAAATTGTATCCAGGATATTTTTCAAAAATTCACTTTCTGTGTCCCACAGATGAAAAAAATTATACAGGTTTAGAATGACATGAGGTTGAGTAAATTATGACAGAATTTTCATTTTTGGATGTGCTACTGCATTACGCATTATTGCATTATTACTGATTTTTGCATTAAAAACTTTGATGCAAAACATAGGCCAGTGCAAAAAATGTAATTATGATGTAATATATACATAAAAAACAATGTTCCTCCAGACAAACTCTAAATTTGGCTGGGTCTTTGAGTTACAAGGGTCTGGCAGCTAGCACAGTGTCGCTGTCAGATTCGGTTGAAATGTTTTGCAGTGTTTTCTCCCCCTCTCTGATCTCCGTCTCACCATCTGACACAAAGCTGAAGTCCTTGGCCCTGACAGACAAGGGCGTTTCCATGGTCACATCTCTCCTCAGGGGGGCGGGTGTGCTTTGCGCACTGAGGGGTGAAGGAGATCTCTGTCTCTCCAACGTGGACGAGGCACTGTAAGTGTCCAGCACCACTGGAGGCTCTCGCTCCAGAACCAGGCTCACCACCTGAAAAAAACACCGTCATTAAAGCAACATTTCTTCTTAATTTATCATACTGGCTGCATACCTATACTGAAAATATTCACGTCATCAGTCTTCTTAACACAAGGTTACCTAACCAGTGCGTGTGGATGAAGATTGTGTGGCTGGTCAGCTTAAGTGTAATAGTGTGTCAGTATGACGATGCACGGCTCAGTGTCATACCCCAGAAAATCTTATTAGCCTAGACAAAAATAACGACCAACACATATGCTTTCACAACCGTGTGTCACTTTAGATCTTTCTTTTGTGCTGTCTGAGAACCCGTAAGACACAAGGGTTGATGATGTTGTTGTCCTAAAGCAACTGACATGCTGAAGAGAGGAGCACAGGCCCTTCAGACATAATGTGACCTTTGGCTTGCCCTTGCGCTAGAGTTCACATCTTACAGCAGTTACTCCTCAAAATGTCTGCTAAGATTAAATGAAAGTAACTGCTCTTTAACTGTTCGCAAAAACCTAAACTTAATGCAAGTGCACTGTTACTAAAGACTGAACTGGCTCACATGTCAAAATGCTTGTCAGTTGTATAAGCCTTCCCTTCATTTGGCTGTATTATTACTGTTACCTAAAACTAAAGCTATTAAAAACTTTTCGGTTAATTCTTAAGTTTTTCATTACAATTAAAAACTTGCAAAGCCTGTACGAAAATTAGAAATGCAGAAAAATTGGAAATAACTTGAAATACTAAAATGACTAACACTAAAATAAAAGTTAAACAGAAATATAAAAAACAAAAACAACATAAATTAATTTAAAAAGACTAAAGCTGGAAATATAAAATAAGAGCTAATATAAAATATTAATAAATTCTATAATAGTATATAAATAATATAAAAATATCACTGAAAAAATATATCACTTTATATATGAAAAAAAGGTTACTGTCTTTCATAACATCCGAAACACGGGTGTTAGTGTCCTACTGTGGGCTCAATCATATCCAGTTACATAAACGGTTGTGATTGTACCACTCAGAAGTAATGCAAACACATGTCATTACCTCCCCCGTCCTCTTCAGGCACTCTACCGCCTGCCTGTGTGTGACGGCACGCAGGTTACAGCCGTCCACCTCTAGCAGCCTGTCACCTGTCACACACACAGGAATTCATTGAGCTGTCAACACCAATCATGCGTCACAACCAGTCAGGATGTTGCATATTCATGTTCATTAGCATGTTAGGAACACATCTGAGTCATGTTTGTACATCATCAAGGAGATGACAAATATGCATAGAACACACTAAAAAACCGGAACCACTACTGTTCGAAAGTTTATGGTCTGTAAGATTCTTTGTTTTCAAAGAAATTCATATTTTATTCAGCAAGATGCATTAAATTGATCAAAAGTGACAATAATTTTACTATTTATAAATTTTATATTTATAAAGTAGTACTGTATGTAATGTTACAAAATTGTTACAAAACATTTCCATTTCAGTTAAATGCTATTCTCGAATTCTTGATGTTCATCAAAGAATCTTGAAAGAAAGTATCACAGCTTTCACAAAAATATTCAGCAGCACAACTGTTTTTAGCATTGATAATAATAATAAAAAAAAATCCTGAGCACCAAATTAACATATTAGAATGATTTCTGAAATATCATGTGGCATTGAAGACTGGAGTAATCACTGCTGAAAAATGAAAAATCAGCTTTGCCATCACAGGAATAAATTCCATTTGAAACTATATTCATCCATCATCTTACACAAATTAGGTCTTTAAAACATCATCCTATTAAAAGTCTGACTAAAAGATTATTTTGAACTGAATAATAGGTTTTATAATTGGTAATGATGGATCTTAACCTATCTGTATTCTTCCATCTTGATCTGCCGCTCCTCCTGGGATCACACTCTTGATATAGATTCCTCCATGATGTACATTAGTGTTGATTCCCCCCTAAAAATCATTAAAACAGTAACATACTCCATGTTTTAAGATATAAGAAATTACATGAACACCATACAGAGTAAAAACTCACAGCAACACTGATTCCCAAGTTGCTGTTGATCTTTCTGAGCTCCATGTAGATTACTTCACCTGGCTCTGAACTGAAGCTGGAAGAATTATTAGAAATCCTATCCTGCACAGGATGAACAATAAAAAAATATTTTGGTTAGTTTTTGTTCATGTCAGATGTTTTCTAATATGCATCACTGTAAATCACACCTGAAAATCCAGAATCCGCACCACAGGTATGTGCAGCTTTTTGCCCATTTTGGGAGCCATGATGTTGGAGAGGGTCTCCTCCAGCTCCTCCATCACAGGTCTGTACTCTGCACTCAGGGTGCTTTGAGAGCCAAAGCCTCTTTCCAGCATCATCCCTAAATTACTTGGAGCCAGTGAGGTCTTACTGTCCCGGAGATCCTCTACTCAAGAACAAGAAATGGAAAGATTTTAAACGTGTAATTTCTACCACCAAATGTACCATAATTGCAAAAATACAGATATACAGTAATGTCTTACAGCTGGGATAGGAGAATGTATTTTTAATATTAAAATGTACACACTTCATTTTTAAAAGTGAAACTATGAAGACAGATCATGAGAAATATGTAATTATTTGGTACAATATGAAGACATACGTTTGGGTTGGGACACTATGAGCTCCACTTCATCTGGGCTGCTCTGCAGTATGGCAGCAGCTATATTAAATGTCATCCCCTCTAGACTGATCTTATTCAGAGAGATCAGCCGTCCACCTAAACACAAACAAAAGAAAATAAGTCTTTTTCATTTCTTTTTTTTTTTTTTTGGCATAAAAGAGGGAAAATGTTCAGGATTTTACCGGGTCTGATTCTGCCGTCCCTATCAGCTGGCCCGTCGGGAACGATGGATGCTATGAAAATTCCCAGATCTAACTTCCCTGTGTTGTCCTCCCCGACTATTACAAAACCTTTCATCAAAAGCCATACATCAGCATTTTGGAGCAAGATTACCGCAAATGCTTAACGTTATATAAAAATGCACGTTAATTTTCACTCACCGAAACCAAGTTTTGGATCCTTCTTTAAAGTAACACAGATGATTTCTCTCTCTGGAGTTGTTCTTGTGGGTGTGTCCACTAAAAAAGAAATAAAAACAGATCATTTAAAAAATAAAATATAATAAACAAATTACACATCCACTTTTCCATGTTACTGTATATTGAGAATAACTTTTATGTTTTATGTTGCATGTTATTAAGTTGAAATGTTTATAATCAGCTCCCATAAGATCATAGATCTTATCATAGAAATATCAGCTAATCATTAAAAGTCAATGTCAAACTTTACCATTAAAACAAGAGAGCTTCACTGTTTACCTCTTATAGATGAGGTGGTGGAATGAACCTCTGAGTCCTGCTTTTGCAAAGATACACTGGACATGATGCGATAGACTGGAGGACTGAAAGTTTCTGGAGGGCTGCAGGCAAGAAAGATCAACACGATATGAGAGATATTTAGTTTTGAATTGTGATTTGAATGATGGGCAGAGCAGATCCATTGACACACCTGCTGCTTCGGCTCTGGTCTTTCAGTTCACTTGGGGTTCTAGATTCAGGAATGTAATTTACTTCATTCTGTTGCTGAATCCGAACTCCGATCTTTGCTGACAGGTCATCGCATGACTTGCTCATGGAGTCATTCGGTAATCCATTCAAACCAATATTGTTGAGCACAATCTCCGAGCAAGACAGCCTCTTTATTTGATTTTGTCGAGCGCGGCATATTGATGTATATTTTGCCACATTGTCATCTAGGTTGAAATATAACAGAAATAACTAACTACAAGTTGACAAACAACAAATCTTTGTATCTGATGAAACAATGTAGCTAGCAAAAATGATAAAGTAAAAATGTCTTTCTTGAGTCCACTGAAGCATAACATGTTCGTTGGAAAAGATAAATATATAATTTGTTATGAAAAAATTTTATTAAAAGGACTCCACTGTATATTCAACTTCAAACGGCTCTGTGTATAGAAATAATTCTACACACCTGAGGCTAAACAGTAGGTCAGCTGACGAGAGGTCATCTCACTGTGAAACTTGTGCTGGGCTGAGCAGAGGTTCAGGAGGTACTGTGCGATCTTTGAGCTCTCTGTCACAAATGAGTGCTTCTTCCCACTCGGGCTGCACTCAATGGTAAATTTTCGTCTCTATGACAAGATTAATGGAGAATTGTTAAAACCTTAACCCAAAACATCATGAACTTCAAATAGCATGTTACTGGATTTCACAGAGTATCAAAAAGAAAAGACCTAAACACGCAATATAAGCCACACAAATAATAAACTCACACTTGTTGAGAGACTGTCTGTCTCTGTCCAGTGAAATTTGCGGCTTAACACACGAGAATGGTTCTTGACTTCATAAACCATAATTCCTTTGGCACAAATTCCCAAAACCAGCTCTCCAATAATAGGTTTCCTTTCACGGGCAACTCTGTGGAACAGCACTCCATACTCTGGCAGCTGCTGTGCAATCTATAAAGGCAAGAAAGACACAGGAGGTACTGACAAACTATGATCAAAAAGCCAGATGTTTGAACAAAACTATTATTATATTGATTTGTTTAGTTTTATAAGCATTACAAGAGTAATTTTAGAATGAGTGACTCTAACTGAAGGCCAAAAGAAAGAACCTTTAAGAACTCCATCTCAGCCTCCTCTGGAAGCATGTGGGCATTATTGGCATGTAACCTTGGCAACTCCTCTCTTAAACAGGGCAAGGCCACCTTCTCTATGACTCTCTTAGAGATGTACTGCTCCATTTGGAAATAGTTCTTCCCATAAACCTGAAAAAGTCAGTGTGATATCTCAACATACAGTCTAGTTAGATCTGCTGAAAGTTCAAATGTTCATTAATATCTCACTCACTTCAGGCATATAATCTCCAAACTCAGCCTGCAGTGCTAACGCAGCAAGAAACAATGCAGTCTCCTCAGTACAGTACACTCTGTCCTCCAGAACGTCCCTCCTCAGCTGGAGATAGTATTGGTGTCGTGTAAGTCTATGCCTTTAAAAATAATTCAACAAAAACAAACAGTGAGCATTATTGGCACTGCAAACTATTAGGTATAATGCATTAAAGACCCCATGAAATCATTTGACAAGTTTTTTGGTTAATTTTCCAGGAAGATAAAGACTTCTTTAATGTGTTCAAAAGTTTGGGTTCAGAAAGGTTTTTTTTTTAAAATGTTTTTGAAATCTCTTGTGTCTCATATTTTCACCAAGGCTGGATTTCATTTTATATAACTTTTCTAATTTAATATATTTTAAAATGTAATAATTCCATTGATGGCCATGCTACATTTTTAGCAGCCATGACTCCAGTTTTCAATGACACGATAATCCTTCAAAAATCCTTCAAATATGCTGGTTTGGTGCTTAAGAAACATTTCTTATTTTTTATAAATGTTGAAAATGGTTGTGCTGCCTAATTCTGTTGTGATACATTTTTTTCAGGATTCTTTGATGAATAGAAAGTAAAAAAAAAAAAAAACTAATTATTTTTAAAAAATTAATAAATCTTTTGTACCATTATATAATAAATGATAATTTTGATCAATTTAAAGCATCTTTTCTGAATAAAAGTATTCATTACTGACCCCAAACTTTTGAAAGGTAATGTTTATGCACTACGTTTGTTTTTGGAGTACACTAAAACATAGACCCCAAACCTGACAGACATACACTAAAAGCCATGAGGTCTATCTAAATATCATGTATGTGGAAACCATAAAGTGCCATTTACACAGAAAGCAGGGCAGCGGAACGGAAAAAAATGGCCTAGAGACACAGATTTTTAAAAGTTAAACTTTTTTAACTTTAGAATGGCGTGTCATGTGTGAGGCACTGCAAATGATGCAAAATCATGGCAAACACAATAGCCCGTCAAGTGCATGAAAACAATGGAAAAGCAGCCCAGCAGAATGCAAAAACATGTTCTGTGTGAACGGCCCCAAAGACAGTAGAAAAGCACATACAATATATAGGAGATGTCATCAGGGAAAAATTTGACACGGAGAAAAAGCGTAAATGTCGCAGAAGCCACTTTCTTCCAGTAATCTGGGGCAACCTTTGAGATTTTTGTCTCAGGGTCCAAAAAGAAAAATTCGCCATCTAAATGAGAAAAAAATGTAATTAATGCTCAATGACTTATGTAAGACAGTTTAAAGTGTACATTACAAACACTCGTTCCTTTTACAGTCATTAAAACCACATAAGAGCACACAAAGGTATGTATAAAGACTGAATTACCATCAGTGAAAGCAAGGCCAAAGTAAAAGTGCTCCACAAGGTTAGCGTGTGCCACAACCATGTCGAAGACATCTCTCCCACGGGACTTGATGTCACATTTCACTGCCACACACTGTTCATTTGGCATGATCACATTAACTTCCCTTTGAGACAAGCCTGACTTGCCTTTCTTTGACTGTATGGATTGAAAGAGAAAGGGAGAAGAAGCTAAATATACAGAGACAACCTTAGTGCAATAAAGCTGCACAGAAGTGCTGAACACTTAAAACTGAAATGCATTATATATGTAACCAAAAACGCTAAAGCACAGTTTACCACTAAAGATCCCGGCAGCTCTAAAACTATTTGAGGTTCATCAATCATCCTGGTAAATTCAGGCCCAAGACTCTACAATTAAAACAAGGAAACACGTAATTAACAACATAGGATGCAGCATACATATTATTGTACAGCACAGATGCTAAGCACATTACCTTAGCTTTCCTTTGGGAGAGGCTGACTGCAGACTCACTAACAGTGATACAGGGACTGGAAGGTCGGGCTTCACCCTTTTTGGGAACGTTGAGGCATGTACTTTGTGACAGCCAACAACTCGTGCTTCGTCTGTGGTGAAGCCCCAGTGGAATTCTGGGATAGCATCAGAGATTGACATTAACAGCGCTAATAGCTAATAGCCTGATAATATATTTAGAAGTGCAAAACAATACTACTAACCTGTTTGAGCCCTGATAGGATGTGGTCTGACTAGGTCTACTTCTGAGAGACCAGGTTTTCTGTTGTTGAGAAATTCCTGGAAAAAAAATCAGCTAGACTGAATATTGAAATATTACTGTATGTCTAAATGCTTTGTAATAAAGTGAGAGTAAAAAAGTAGTTTGAAAATTTAAAGAAATAGCATGCAATTTTTTATACAGCAACAATGGATTCACTAAACATCTAAATGTGATATTCACTACTGTTTAAAAGTTTGAAGTCATCTAAATTAATATTTTTATTCAGCAAGGATGCATGAAATTGATCAAGTGGCAGTAAAGATATTTCTAATGTTACAAAATATTTCTTTTTCAAATAAATGCTGTTCTGTTTATTCTAACTTACTATTCATCAAAGAATTTTGAAAAACAAGAAGAAATGTTTCTTGAGCATCAAATCAGCATATTAGAATGACATCTGAAAGATTATGTGACACTAAAGACTGAAGTAATGGCTCCTGACAATTCAGCTTTGCCATCACAAATTTAATGTTTTACTGTATTTTTGATCAAATTAATGCAGTCTTCGTGAGCATAAGAGACTTTCTTTAAAAACATAAAAAAGCTTACAGCCCCTAAACTTTTGAATGCTGAGCTTACCTTGCTTTAGCTCGGAGTCCAGAGACAGTCTGCGAGTCTCTCCTGAAGCTCCGTTCCCCTCTGTATAACCAGGATATGGTCCACGCTTACCTGCTCAACAGAGACCTGATCATTAACCACACGTATATACTGCATATGGTTGCACAAGTAACCTCTGGAAAACAGCCAAAGATAAGATCACTACGCTTTACATTACAGTTTGTGTTTAAGCATCAGCGCTTTGAGCCTGATTACAACCTTTTGTAATCCCATGTTCGGTTTAAGTTAAACCGTTAATCCTATTCTGGACACTATTTTATTGGTGCGGTGGTGCATTCTTACGCACATGTTAGTCAAACCTGCAGGGTTTTACTAATTTAATTTTAAGGATAAACATTATAATCCAAGGAATATGTTGGGATTACCACTGAAACGGTTAGTTAAGGACAGCGTTGAAGACAAATATGTGGCATCAACACCCACTTAGACTTGTTATACAAAGCATCTTACGTGCACAGATTGTAACATGACAGGCTAAAACTCTTCTATAAATACCCATTACAACAACTAATTTGCATATGTATCAAAACTTCAAGTCACATTTTACATGCAATATAAACATTTTTAAACATTAAAGTAATTAAAATATAAAAATAACAATTTAAAATATTAAAAATAATAATATTTAGCCTATATGGTTTTCATACTTAAACTTATTTGACAACACTTCTTTACAGTTTCACAACTATAAGAACATAAGAGGATAAAATTTTGTGATTCAAAGGAATTCCTACCATGTAGTCTTTCTCTGATCATCTGACTTTTCCCACTCAACTGTACAACATTTTCAGTTAAAGCAGCTCGATCCACCTGGAAATGAAATCTCATGAACTTCTTGGCTTTTTTTTTTCTAAATTGAGCAACTGAGAAGCGTTTCAGGTATAAATGATATGCTCTTTTTTAACTCACAGAGTCTTGGAAGACATCCTCTACCAGCTGTTTGATGACTTTGTTGGGAGGAGGTAGGAGAGATGCTTTGTGGTGTGATTCACACACCTCCAAGATGGAGTTCAGGTTGGCTCGTCGATGGGCCATGTCCTCACACATGCTCAGGAGAAGGCAATTCAGAGAGTCACTTAGCTGAATGGGCTAACCGAGCAGAAAACACAATTATTTTCAGACTGAACGTGAAAAGTGTAATATAGGCTAGCTGCCTTATTCTTCACTGGCACGATTTGTTCAATCAATCTTTTTCTTGATTTACTATTTTTTTACTCGAATTTCTGTGAGACTGACCTGGTTTTGAGGGAGATGATAATCAACTGACCAATACAGAGTCATCCCAAGAGAATACACGATTATCTGGAAGAACCGACACATAAATTACATTTCTGTGAGCATTCAACTGAAGCACATTTTCTAAAATAAATCCAACCTTCTTTGGGACAAAATTTTGCACTAGGTGACAAAAAAATGTCTATACAATATGGTGTTAAATAAATTGAGAATAGTGAGAATAAGTGAGAATAAGTTTATTTTCACTCTGTGTCAAATGACCACTTCAGGGCGCCACTAGAACGCTCTGCGTTTCCCAAAAGCATCATAAATTTAAGTTCATAGTAGACCCATTGAAACCAATGGTTCTACGATCAACTAGGCTTACGATGCTTTTTGGAAAAACGCAGCCCAAAGCGTTTGACAAGTCATTTATTGCTTAGCTTGTTTATGAGGGTGTGAAAATAAATAAATAAAGCAGGAATACAGCTAACTGGACCACAGACAGTTTTCCCTCTCCGTCTCTATAGTGCACTATTCCTATATTGCTTTGACTTTATTAGCAGCGGTCTCTGACCGAACGTGAACTCTGGTACGGTCTAGCCACTGATCTATATATAATGACTCTATTATAGATCAGTGTTTCTAGCTGTTTCTTATGCAAGCAACGTGAGAGAAAGTGAGAGCCTTGCTACGTTTCTGTTATATTCTTTACTGCTTTTTTCCTGCCAAAATGACTGCGTTCGTTTGGAATAATTAATTATTTCAGAATTTAAGAACCATTACTGAACAACAATGTCAGGGTTTAATCTAGCAATCTAATGCAAGCAATGTGATTAATATTCATGAGCCTGTCAGACCTTAGCTCATTTTATTTTAGGCTATTACTAGTAATTTTGGGTTTGTTGGTTTCACTATATATTATTATTAGTATTATTGTTATTTACAGAAACATTGAATTACATCTGAAGCATCACCATGTATCTTCATAAAAATCAGACATTTTGTGAAGAGAACCTGATTTGATTTGCAAAGTGTAATGTATAGGCTATATAATATGTTTGTGCCTGAGCGTCAATCTCTGACAAGAGTGCTACAAACAGAAGTGTTGGCATGCATCACTGAATGAAACTGACCTTCTCCATAGCTAGCTTGGTGGAGATGGCACGGCCTTGCAGCATCTCTGGGGCTGTGAAGGCACACACCTCATCTGTCATAGCACAGTTCTTGAACGCCAGCGTCCCAGTCGCGGACAAGAGCAGTGATGCAGGAGTTATAATGTTGCAGATATTGTGACCTAGAAAAACAGACCCACATTCATTAATTTTTCATGGATTGCACTCTTCACCATCAGGAAAAATCAACTAACTTCAAGGTCAGCGTTTTACCTTTGTAGGAAAGGTCTAAGAGGGATTCAGCTGAGCCCAGCAGGAGCGACCACACCTCGTCCTCTTCCAGCGGTCCTCCTCTGGCTTCCAGCACCTCGGCGAGGGTCACAAATGTGCTGCTCATCCTGCGGAATCGCGAGATAGATACCTGAGAAGGAGAGACACAAGCTAACTGGCTGATGGAGGTGGAGAGAAATCAGCTGAAAGAGGAGGATGGAGCCTAAACAAAGTGAGCAGCAGGGACTCTGAGCCCATCCATCACCAGTGTTTCATAACAATATTGTGTAATATACATTATTTATATTGTCTGATGTGTAACTCTAAATCTGTCTACAACGATCTATTTTTGTCTTTTGCTGACTTCATTTCCAGCTATCAAAGGAATAAGCTTAGGCAAGAATGTGCCAATTGTTTTGCATAATCACTGGTGATTGGATTGTACTTCAGAGGACACATACAAACACATTTCTTCCAAATTTCTTCCATTTTCAGATCATTTTCGGAGAGAAGCAAACTGCAAAGACTGATTTTAATTTACTACATTCGTGTTTTATTAAGTGAATCTGACGCCCTCCCAAAGTTTCTGCATTAATACACAAATTATGCAGAGATGTCAAAGATTTTAAAAGATTTCAGCCACTTTCCCCCCAATATTAAATATCTTTGTTAAAATATTTATTTCCACATCTAAATCTTTATTTCCCCTGAACAATAGAGATAGTTTCCTGGAGTTTTTTACAGTGCGGGCATGAAGTAAATGGTTTGACATGCAGTAGAGTTCTAATGTTCCAGGAAACATTTTGGCAATTGCACTCACAGTTTAGAGAATGTTAAGACTGTTTCAAAAAATGTGCCAAAGACATTTGGAAAAACTCTGTGTATTCTGGTCTGTTTAACTGTAACTACTCAAGAAGGACGCCAGAGGGAGACATTTCACATCAAGAACATGTCCATCCCTAATCAATAATATGCACTTAACAAAAGAATGTTCCTTTGGTACCACTCTTTTTGATGTAGACGTTCATAAATCTAAATAGCTTGCAAGAGCAGAAATGAACTTACATACTATAGTAACTTACTTACTATAAACATATTCTTTGGTATTTATGAGAAATGTAATTTAATTAAACCAATATAACAGTGTCTTTTTTAAAAAATTAATTTAGCTGGTATTTATGGGTTTCCTCTTACTGTGATGTACACAAGAAGTGATGTGTTGCTGGTCAAAGTCCACATAACATTAAAACAGTATTGACTTTCTAAAAGCGTGTAGATCATGATTCATTAGTGCACATTATTTTTTATCCAGTCAATTCCCAAATGAATAAAATCAAATCTTATCCTATACATTTTCACATACACTTTTTCACTCTTAATCACATCACAAGTAACATTGTCAGATGCTGTTAATAGAACATTTTTGATTCAGATTTTTTAAAAAAAGGTAACAACAAGCAAATGCACTGAATATAAAGAAAGTTAAGGATTACAGTAATCCGGCATGTGATGTGTGGGACATAATCTGATGTCCATAAGGAGACATCAGGACCTGGATACTGCCAAGGTACTCCTGGTGACTGCTCAAGTAAATGTGCCAAGAGATGTCACCAACATCAGCCATTAAGACTTAAGAGTCATGACTCTTCTTCTTTTTTTTCCCCCCCAACCATATTCTTACTCTGCTAACTTCAGTATGTCAAGATAAAAACTACACTGCAATTAATGGCAAAGAGAGCAAAAATATTTTCAGGTTTCTCTTTGAGGAATTTACTAAAATGTAAAAATAATAATAAATAAAGTAAATGCTATATAACAGCTCTCATAAATAATGAGGATATTGCTGTAATTACTGTTGTAGCATTGCCTCTTTAACCGTTTTACCAGTATATTTTGTATAATCTGAAGAGCTACTTAAAAAATAAGACAACCACATATATGACTTTTCAGAACTTTAAATGCTGTCAAAAATACAAGTAAAATTAAAAATGTTATTTATATTAAAACATTTAGATTAAAAAATATATGAATTATATTAAGTAAATATACTAAATGCATTTAAATAAGAATGACTGTAATGTATTTTAAAACCTTACGTTCAGTCTGTTGTTGTTTGGTTGTCTTGAGGCTTATATTAAACTAGATCAAGTCTGGGTGCCAATACAGGGAGATTACAACGTCTAGTTAATTACACAACCTGGGTGTTAATAGGCTGACTCAACACCTTTGTAAAAAAGGACATACTAAAATACGGTAAACGCAATAATCTAAAAATATAAGTAATTTGTGGATGGTTCTCTGCCTCAGTATGTCAGATCAGTCAGAACAACAAATGTTTGGGCTGGACACATACACACACAAAAATGTACCAATGCAATAATGAGCTTGAACTCCAAAGAAGGTTAAGCAGGACCTGCAGATGTGTAAACATAGATCTGAACATTACAAGAAGCCTTGAGTTTCATTTTGTGGCCTGTCAGAAATAGAATGCTTAATTTTAAGCACACAAATGCTAAAAACACTTAAATCAACATTACTGTATACATATATATGTGCCTCTAAAATTTAAATAAAAATCAAAATAAGCTTGAGCTCTATCAGACCATTAGTATCTGAAGACATGCATTTTCTCATGGACTAAGAGAAAGAAATGACACTAAACTCACTGCATTCCTTCAATAATCAAATCCTAGAATATTCCGACAAACAGCGCAGCCTTTGTGTACAAATACTAACAGGGGCACATAAACACTGGTTAAATCGAAACTAAAAATATCAAGGAAATAAAATCATTTTTGTTTTTATATTCTTCTTTTGTATTCTCTACTGATTGAGATGATCTAGGCTTTCCCTGTCCAAATAAAAATTCTGTGATATACATAAACTAATCACAACTCAGCACTGTAGCATTTTAATAGCATTAACCAATATAGCTGACCAAGTCATGGCAGCAGCATTAATTAATTACAAACGGACTATGTTGTTAATCTTAGAACGTACAACTTTCTGAATTTTACATGAAGACAGATTCACAAAATCGTACAAATTATAACTACTAAACGTCATCTATCATTTTAGGAATATGAATAGTTTTTACCTTCTAGCATTCGATGTCTTAAGGTCCTGATCTCCCACTGATGCCTTCAGTCCCGGCACACACACTTTAATCCTCTGGATCACTACATGTTTCATTTACCTTCTGTTACCAAGTGCCTCATGTGACTCAGCTATGCACAATCTCCAATTCAGTATACTGTAATACTGTACAACCATATAAAAATGCATTTGCTGATAAACTACTCACATCTAATCGCTAAGAAGCAACTGATGTCTGTGGGACCTCGAAACATTTTTGCAAATTGAACAACTATTCTTAGACCACAGCTAAGAGCTCAATTGGATTAAATGAGCACTGACAAAAGAGGATGAGGAAGTCTTCAGGACATTTTTTTTTTTTACTCAACACTCTAAAAACAAAGTTAGAAAGCTGTCACTGGAACGGTACCCAAAGGTACATAAGCTAAAAGGTACATATTTGTACCTTATTTACCCTCAAATTAGTACCTGAAGAGTGCACCACCACAGTTTTGTACCTTTTTTCTGAAAGTGAATCTGTGGTCCTTTTTTTAGGCCTATATATTTAAATAGCATTTTATTTGTCCTTGTCCTTGTTTAGGCATCCATTATAATGCATGCACAGAAGTATTCTGATTGTTTTTCATCACATTTCAAGTCCTGTATTGTGTTAAATAACATTCTGTAGTGAAAATTACATTTTAAAACATTTTTTTGAATAAAATGGCTGCTGACTCTTTTGTCTTGCTAAAGCTAGCTAGCATATGTATCTCTAAAATACACAAAATGAAACATTTGTACACTTTTTTTGCATACTTTTACAGCTTGATTGAAAATTACACAGAATAAAATTGTATATTAAAACAATTGGTATTTACCTGTCTATTTCATCTCAAGCTCTTCACTGCCACTGTTGTCTCCTTGGTAAACAAAAACACTAACTTTTGAAAAAACTTTATTAGGTGCCGCAACTGTGGACAGTACTCTTTGTTTTGAGAAACAGATTGATATAGCAATGTTCACGCAAGAATTATTAAAAGGATTTATGATTAATTTACTCTTTGTTTAGATGAACAGTTTTAAATGTGTATTTTTAAATGGATTTTCATATTCTATGAATTAAAGTATCTATCTGAGAGGGCTAAATACTGTATGTTAATATCCTTAAAAGGATGCACAACATAGGCTAATTTTGATTAATAACAGGCTATTTTGACAGATGTAGATTCACAGAGACAGACAGACAGACAGATAGATAGACAGACAGACAGACAGACAGACAGATAGATAGATAGATAGATAGATAGATAGAATGCTGTATCTATGAATAGACCGGCGTGATGATGGCACGGAAGCGCGTGGGGGTTTGGTGACGTAGAGCGCATGTCGTCCGCAGTGCACGCGAGGCCTGCTGCCAGTGGAAGAAAGCGCTTTCAATACGCTGAGGTCATGTTATCGAAACCAGCAGCCGAATAAGCGCCATTAATAATCGATAGAGCCTTCACCACATCATTTCTGAGGAGTCCGGGTATTTAAGTGGCATTTAGGTTACAGGGAGCGCTTATATTTTAATCGTAGCAGGTAAGTGAGCGTTTTAAGGTGGTTTTAATGTGTGGTATTGTTTCGCCATGGGGGAGGGTGTGTGTATACATCCAGCTCATTTTCTTTTATTTGAAACAGTAATACGATAATGTCGCTGTTTTGAATGATGAGGCTTTTTAACGTAGCGGCTAATAAATGAGATCGCTTACAATGCTATTTGTCAAGCTGCTCGCTTTGCCAGCCACTCACTGTAACTATACTGTGTGTCTTTTCTGGATAGTATTGAATCAGGAATGTAACATAAGAAAGGCTGAATTACTTATGGGTGTAGCATGTGTACTGATCACTGTCAAAGACTTGACAAAAACTATACATTGTTTCTTGTTTATATATTGTATCTTACTGGCCTGTGCTGTCATATAAATCAGGATACATATATTATCAAAAATGTAATTGTCACTTTTAAATTGCCAACAGGCTGACTGATTTCAGCTTGACACAATTTGTCCATTAGATCTGTTTGATGAGTAAATTGTTATAATTATTAATGAAACTAAAAGAAACTATGAGCCCTATGTTTAGTGGCATGAACAAACCATAAAAGTTTGTCTTAATCAGGATTTGTCCCACTGTTTAGTCTGTATATAGCCTAGATATCGAGCTAACTAGAAATTAACTATTTAACTAGAAAGTGTTTTTTTTTAGCCAGTAGTCACTATGTGATTCATTTTTACCTTTTATTAGTGAAGCTGTCCTGAATACTGTATTTTATATATAATTTAATTACTCAGATGTGGTTTCTGTTCATTTCTCTTATTGTGCATAATAATACTTGTGGTTTGAAATTATTCTCTTTGAGAATGTTGTGCTAAGTAAGTAGCTGTGAGTCAGTGTTATTAGCCTGGAAGTCTAATATTTGGCTTTGATTAAAATGAGAAATTGTGTAACTTGATTTACTGGTTTGTTTGGGTGCGTGCCTGATTGTGTAAGTATTTATATTGGCCTGTATGTCAAAAAGTGTTTGGTAATTTATTCATTTATATTTTTTCTTGCTTATTTGTACACAGTTACAACTACAGATCAAAGCTTGTTTAGAATGAAGTCTTGTCAAAAGTCTCTCTCTGTTGCTATGGATCCAAAATGCAATTTCTTCATGCTTTCATATTTGGACATATTCAATGCTACTTCCTTTTATCACAGTGAATTGTGGTACTTTTAATGACGACGTGTCAGGAAAAAAATGTCACTGATATTATGCCATTTGCGGAAACAGCTAAATATGTGGAAGCATTTTTCTGTGAAACTGGGTCATGCTGTTATTCCTGCTGTTTTAACTCAGGTTAAGAGCTATTAGGAAACTGCTCTACTCTTTTGTGGCATATGAGTCCCTTTTTTATGTGTGTGTGTTTTTAACAGCTGTATGCTCTAGTTATTTTCTTTTTGATGGCGCAGAGATAAAGCCCAGAGCCAAAAAGAGGTTTGGGACCACTCTATGCTGTCCTTTCAGTTTGTTCTGCTGTGCCAAGAAAAAAAGATACTGCAGGAAAATCATGTTACAGTGATGAAGATATCACAATAGTTGCAATATTATAGTGGATTTTGTTTTGTTTTTATGGTCTAGGTTTGTAAAAGTCTGCCTCGTTCGGATGCTCACACTTCGGCTTCACCATGAACAAAAATAAGCGAGAAAAAGAATTCTACAGCGTAGATGTGGGAGATTCAACATTCACAGTGTTGAAACGGTATCAGAATCTAAGACCCATTGGCTCGGGTGCTCAGGGAATAGTCTGGTATGTTCTAGAGCTCGTATTCCACCTCAAATCAAGGACGTTACACAATCGCTGCATCTTTTCATCTGCTTCATGCATCCTTTTCTCTTTTAGCTCAGCGTATGACCACAACCTTGAGCGAAACGTGGCTATAAAGAAACTCAGCCGGCCTTTTCAGAATCAGACTCATGCCAAACGCGCATACAGAGAGCTGGTGCTCATGAAGTGCGTCAACCATAAAAATGTAAGTCATGACCCCAAAATGGCTCGTAACATGTTGCATGCAATGAGAAATCCAGCAGAGCATAAGCCGTCTAATAGATATGCTCTCTCATTTCCAGATAATAGGCCTTTTAAATGTTTTTACACCACAAAAAACATTAGAAGAATTCCAAGATGTGTGAGTATATGTTGCGTATTTACACAGCAACAAAAATGCCAGACCCCAGCTGATACCCCCTAATGCTCTCTCCCCTTTCTCTCACATCCACACACACCCCTCCCCTTCTTCTCTGCTCTCTCTTACCCCCCATCACACCCTCTTTTTTTGTCCCTCCCCTCCCCGCCCCTTCCCCAACGACAGTTACCTAGTAATGGAGCTGATGGACGCCAACCTCTGCCAAGTCATTCAGATGGAGCTGGACCACGAGCGGCTGTCCTATCTGCTGTACCAGATGCTGTGCGGAATAAAACACCTCCACTCGGCGGGGATCATCCACAGGGTCTGTGCTCTTTAGCCTAAAGCCTGTCCGCCTAAACAAAAAGACTGCCGTACGCAGCCAATGTTGCACTGACAGCGAAAAGCTTAATAATCAGTTAAGGTGAGGGAGGGGGAGGGGTTTCATCCCCTGGGCTGATTACAAAAAGCCAGACCTCTGCCTGCCTGACTGCCTGACTGCAGCTGCTGCTGTGGACTGCATTGCGCTGTTGAGGCAGGGACGTGTTGAGAGGCGACAGGAGGGAAGCGATCAAGTGATCCTCAGTAAACATCTCTGTCCTGTAGTCCCGTTTCACCTTGACTTTACCTCTGTCTTATACAGTGTGCTGCTTTTGTGCAGATATGACCGGAGACCTTTATGGTAATACAATGAGTCTCGTGTCACAGCACAAGGTCATGTCCCATGAATGGCGACCTTTGAACATTTAATATGCAAATTTCATTTGCAGCCGTGGATAATCAAGCGTTAAATGAATAAAAATGGTTTCACTCTGACAGATCTATCGATAGGTGATGAGAAAACAGAGGAACACTGAAAGGAAATTAGTCATCTTTTTCAAGGTTAATAGTGTGGAAAGACTTGTTTGTTGAGAGTGGAATACAGATCATTTGTTTTGATTCACTTTAGCCCTTGGAAATATACTGTATTGTTGGTCAGTTTTCAGTTAGACAAAGCACCATAAGTGAAACCAAAAATAGTGAATAATGTCGCTGACGTCTAAAACGCTTTCTAAAGCCCACACAATTTATAACCAGTTTATTTGCATTTATTGATTTTGATATAAAGGGACACACGTTTGCTTTCACCCATAAATATTTCCTGAATGTTAGTTAGCTGCAGCCACACATCTAAAAGTCTCCTTCTGTTTTGCATTTTTCAAATTTAATAACTTTTTGTCTTTACAATATATTATCAGCATAACAGTTTGAGTGGATAATTGAACTGACAAAAATTTCTATTTAAAATAAATATGGTTCTTTTGAACTTGTATCTGTATGTAAGAATGTGACACTGAAGACTGGACTAATGGATGTGAACATTAAGCTTTGTTATTAGGAATAAATTACATTTTAAAATATATTAAACTATAAACAGGTGTTATGAATTGTAATAATACTTCACAATATTACTGCTTCTTCTGTATTTTTAATCAAGTAAATGCAGCCTTGTTGAGCATAAAAGACTTATTTCAAAAATATTTAAAAATCATACAGACACCAAACATTTAAACAGTATGTCACAATTTTTTCATTATTTGTATTTAAAAAAATTTAAATACCAAAAAGTTTTCTTAGATCTCAGACTTTTGGACTGCCATTATATTTTTACATTATATTTTACATGATATTTTTCTTATTTACTCTCATGAAAAAATGGCAAATTGACTAATATTCTGTCTTGGGATTCTTTAGGATCTGAAACCCAGCAACATTGTGGTAAAGTCAGACTGTACCCTAAAGATCCTGGATTTCGGTCTGGCCAGGACAGCAGCTACGGGTCTGCTGATGACACCATATGTGGTGACACGTTACTACAGAGCCCCTGAAGTCATCCTGGGAATGGGATATCAAGCCAATGGTCAGTGCTGCTGACAAGCTGCAGAATGCCTAGTTGGCACATCCTATGCATGCTTAACGGCCAATATCATCCTCGTGTTGCAGGTTTCATTTCACGCTTTTATAGGCCTCTCTAATGCTTTCCTTGCACTAATAGCTTTGCAGTTTCAGCACCAAAATGTGTTGAGAACACCAAGATTTGTTGGGAATTCTGTCCTTTTGTTTTCACTTTGATGAAATGTAAAGCCTGTTCAGTGTGTGATGAGTAGACAATGGCTTGGTGTGTTCATTCATTTCTTACCCAAACTATAATGAATAAAACAAGCTCTTATGCAACAGTACAAAAATACTAACACCCCCTGACTTCCTGCTTAACTATTTTCTCTCTTTCCCTCTGCTGCACGCGCTTAGTGGACATTTGGTCTGTGGGCTGCATTTTGGCAGAAATGGTCCGTCACAAAATCCTTTTTCCTGGGAGGGACTGTATCCTTGAGCCGTACAAGTAAAAAAAAAAAAATGCATCATCGACGCTAGAATTGTCTGTTGTCATTTTGACAAACTGCATTTTACTCATGGGGCACATAATGAGCTAGATATACTGTACAGTCCCTCGCTAGTTTGGCATTAAAGATTATTTTATATTGTGTTCTTTGTTATGCATGCTGTATGTTAATCAAACACTGGTTGGTTGTGTTTTGGTTATAGCTCTTTTTTTTGCATTTCACTCCCTTATTTATTTCTGTGAGGGGCGGTTTTGACTTTCCAGTTGACTTTCTGGCTAATTTTGGCATTAGTTTGGTGAACGCCACTATTTTGAAGGGTTAGTTTTGTATTTTTACTGCTTTTTTATTAGTTGTTTTTCATTGGTACTTGTTCTAGTTTCATATTAAAATCATATTCTAGAAATTCTTTTTAAAATATTTTTTTGTTGCACTAAACATAAAAAGTTGTATGTTGTTGGTACTAGTTGTTTTGATATTCATTCAGCCATTCTAGCTGTTCTGTTCTCTGCTCTTGTGATAAGGGAGAGGGGCATCCTTGGTGAGCATAAAAGATGTTTAAAAACATTTTAAAAATCTTTCCAATTCCAAACGTTTGAATGGTAGTGTATATTAGAAATTTGGGATCTTTCAGGTATACCATTTAGGTCAAGGTTTGAGAACACATCGTCGCATCGTCCCAAAAAGCCTACATCAGGATTTTGATGTCATCTATAAAAAATCTAAATCTGTAATACTGTACAACGTTTTTTTCCTTCCATCATAATCAGTTAATGAGTCACCATCGTGAGTCACAACATGAGTGTAAATTGTCAGGCCTGCAATGCACTGTGAAACTTGTTTCCAGTTTATTTATAGTAATGCGATGATTATTCTGTTACGTCTGTGCTCCATCTTCACTGATTTTCCATGCTAGACATGGCAGATCCTGCATGACGCACATCACTCTTCTTTCCATCTGATTTCATCGTCTCTTTTGTCATTTTGCCTCCCTTTTTTTAAGCTCTGTGTTGCATGCTAATTTCACTTTCATTTCATTTTTCAGTGGATGTATGGTCTGTTGGCTGTATCATGGCTGAAATGGTCAGAGGTAGTGTGTTGTTTCCAGGTTCAGATCGTATCCTTACCTGTCTATCGTGTGCCATCCATTCCCTGGTCATCACTCCTCTTTATTAAACACAATACTTTGTTTCCCATGGTACACTATGGCTTTTAGGACTAAATAGACTTAGCATAAGCAATCAAAATGAACTGGTTCAATGTACAAGATTTATGGAAAGCTTTCAAGATGATCATTTTAGATATTGTAGGCCTGTTTATACTTTTCTTAACCCTCTAATGCCTGAAGATATTGATCAGTGGAACAAAGTCATAGAGCAGCTGGGAACTCCATCCCAGGAGTTCATGCTGAAACTTAACCAATCTGTGCGGACCTATGTGGAGAACAGGCCACGGTACACTGGATACAGCTTTGAGAAGCTCTTTCCCGACGTTCTGTTCCCTGCTGATTCAGACCACAACAAACTGAAAGGTACATCTGCTTGAAGATTTAAATGAGTGACATTATTTCTGTAGCATTTTACTTAATTAGACAGCTGTGCAATCGCTTCTTGCAAATGTGCATGTCAAAATGTTAATATTAAAGATTTCATCCATCGTTTAACTGACACATATTTGCAGAACAAAAACAGCCTAATTAGAAATTCTAATCATTTCCAGTGCATGCACAGTGAGTGGCCTGAATAATCTGCTGTATGGTTGAGGTGACATGTCAAGCCACTTGAGAACAACTGAAGTACCATTAACTCTGTACTGGATGTGATTTGTTATGCAGCAAGCCAGGCGCGGGACCTGCTGTCTAAAATGCTGGTGATAGATGCATCCAAACGAATCTCTGTGGATGAAGCTCTGCAGCACCCCTACATTAATGTGTGGTACGACCCAGCTGAAGTGGAGGCGGTGAGCTTATGCGCATTCACACACACCAATTTCCAATCCACTGCTGTCGAGTACACATGCAAGCTCATTGTAATTTTGAAGAATAATCTACAAAAATAATGTTGGATTTTGTTTTCCCAAATCATCAAACCAAGGGCTGCAATTTTGAAACCTTTTTATCAAGTGTTACAATTACTGTTACAATTTCTTGTTATTCCTAGCAATACATTTGCAAAATAAATAAATAAATGAAGTTTTTAAAAATATTTTTGATTATGCTCACCAAAGCCTCATTTATCTGACCAAAGTAACCGTTTTCTGTTTCACTGTATTTTAAAATCTAATGTGTTCCTATGATGGCGAAGCCAAATTTTTAGATGTAATTACTTCAGTCTTCAGTGTCACATGATCCTTCAGAAATAATTTAAATTCTGCTTTTTGTTAATTGTGATACATCAAGGTTTTTGGAGTTCAAAAGAACAGCATTTATTTGAAATAGAAATATTTTGTAACATTATAAGTATAATTTACTAAAGATCACTTTTGATCAATGTAAGTCCTTGCTGAATTAAATTAATTTCTTTCAAAAACAAAAAAATCTTACTGACTTCATACTTGTCAACAGTTGTCTGTCTAATAGTTCTCACAACACAACATGAAGTTTGTGGCTCTTTTTTTTCCAGATAAGCTCATATTCAACACATTGATTGTTTTTCTCACCAGTATAATTACGTGTGCTTATCTTTCTCTCTTCAGCCTTCTCCTCTAATCACAGACAAACAGCTCGATGAGAGGGAACACACAGTGGAGGAATGGAAAGGTGGGTTTGTTTTTCTAACTTTAAAGTTCATAGAGTGAAATCCGATGCAAAAGTAAAGTGCCAGAGGCTGAGAACGAACATGATTTGCCCACTGCACACGCGGTCGAAATCTTGTCTGCCGGGGTCACCTGATTGAATAGTGTTAATAAGCTCCTCAGCATGTTTAAATGTCTGACGGCAGTTTCTTAAATTAGAAAGATTGATATTTCTTTCAACTCATGGAGCGTGTGCTGTCAACTTAAACCTTGCCAGTTTCCATGACTTCGTTCATCTGTTCAGCGTATGACGGTAAATATCTAAGTAACAATGCAACTGACTTTTTTCAGCTGCATGACAGTAGCTCAGCTGTTTTCAAATTTCCAATGACAAACTAGTTTTTCCAACAAGTAGCTACTGTATGTAGTGTGCCGATGCTGCAAGTTCCTAAGAGTGTTTCGATTTATTTTAGTGAATCAGTTCATTTGGAGAAAAACAAAACAATTGGTTTTCATTTCAATCTCTTTTTTTTCATCCATGTAAATTAAATTCTGGTGTTCATCACCATGTTTTCAAGTTATTATATATTTTTTAAACCCAAATGAAATTCCTATGGTTTTTTTGTGCTAAATAGATACATTTACACAGCTTTATTTCCTTAAATGGCTTATTTTGATCAATTGTGTAGGCCTCTGTTCTTTCTCTCACGTTATATTCTAATTGGTCTTTCTTTGTTTTCTTTGTCTTCTTCAGAGCTGATCTATAAAGAAGTCCTGGATTGGGAAGAACGGGTGAAAAACGGTGTCATTCGAGGTCAGCCTTCCCCTATAGGTTAGTAAGACGATTTTCTCTTAGTCTAATACAGATTATGTTAATTATTTTTTATTTAAAATGATTTTCCATTTGCATAGACTCACACATCATGTTTGGGCGATCTAACTGACTGTTGTGTTTCACATAGCACAGGTGCAGCAGTGATCAACGGCTCACCCCAGCCCTCCTCCTCTTCCTCCATCAATGACGTCTCGTCCATGTCCACAGAGCCCACCGTGGCCTCAGACACAGACAGCAGCCTGGAGGCCTCCGCGGGACCCCTGAGCTGCTGCAGATGACTATCACCTTCCCCTGGAGTTTCTCTGTGTGTGGCATGGTATCAGATTTAGGCCAGTCTAATACTTTATTTCGGGTCGGGTATGGCTTTTTTGAGTTCCGCTCTAGATACTGTAAATGACTACACAGTTTTATCTTTTTAGCGACAGCCCTAACAGGCTCAGCCAATGATAGTGGACTCCTTAACAAATCTCTTCTTTTATAAGCTACATGTAGAGTATTTTGTCATGTCGTCGTAGAGTGATTTTGGAAGGTAATCTGTAAAGATTGAATTGTGAATATATTTTCTCAAATTAATTTATTTTGAGTCTTTTTCCTGGTCAGTGTATAATTTTCTTGGTCACTTGGGATATGAAAGTCTTTAGAAACAAGTCCATATTAGTATTTTACAATGGACATAACCATATTGCACAAATTAATATCAGCTATTTAAGTACATTTTGACATAACTTGCCTGAGGTGGCATTTTCTGGGTCATGTTTTTGCGCAGCACATTTTATTTAAAATTTGTACAGTTTCATTTACATATCAACTCACAATATCCAAAAAAATATTTTTATATGTACATTGATTTATTTTACCAGGCTTTTTTTTTCATGAATAGTTTTGCTGCTGATTGACTGTGAAATGTGATGTGCTTGTGCATATGTCTCTGGTGTTCTAGTTCTTGTCCTAGTCCTAGTTACCTAGGATTTCAGCACCTTTTTTATTTTTTATAATTATAAAAAGATTGTTTTACCCCTTCAAGATCTGATTATAGAACAAGCTTTGCGCTTCATTAGCTGTGATTGTATCATTGCATTTTGCAGTTTTTGTCTAATATATTTTCCAAACCCTAATAAGGTTTGTTTCGTGACAGAAATTTTCTGAGCTAGTAGAGCACACATTTTAAAAATTATTATTTGGAACACCAACAAAAAAAGTCTACACTGGTTCATTTCTAGCATATTCCATTAGAGTTGTTAAGCTACTTATTTATTTATTTTTGTACAACAGTGAAATGAACCAGATCTCTAAGATTGGTTTTACTTTTAGCGTTTGTTTTTTTGTTTCTCCCGTCAGGTTGGAAGGTCTTTAATGGCATGTAGTGTGCTGTAAATGAACGGGACCTACTGTATTGGGATTGACCTACTGTACGTATGTGCTTTGTAACTTGTGACACTGAATACTGTGGAGCTCCACACATTATTTGATAAGAAGTTTAAGATATATCAGGGAAGTGGGTTTGTTTTACATTTGCTTTAGAATGTGAAGGTGAGAGAATGTTGAATAGGCCTGAAGTTGTGGAGTAGAAAGTGGGAATCTGAATGTTGTTGACATGTGGGGTTCAGCCCATTGGATTTATTTACCTGTGCACAGGGTAAAAAACGAAATATTTTGCTATTACTTTATATTGTTGTTTTGTTTTAAGTGCTCTTAACAGTGGCAATGATATTAAGCCCTACATACTTGCCTGGGAAGCCTGAGCCTGCTGTAACTGCAAAGAGCAAAAGCTTTTAGGCACGAAACACAAGAGCCGTTTAAAGGTCGAGTCTGAACTACCTCACACTTGATGCCATACAGCTCACATTTTACAAGTATTACTGTAACCATGATTTCATTTTATTTATTCAGAAAAATAGGAGTGTTCAAGTGTCTGTATAGTTTGAATCTGTGAGAATGTACTGTCTGTATGTATGTGTATACAATTCAACGAGTGTGTGTCTTTGTTTATTCTAGACTGTTTTTTGTTTCCCTCAGCTTATGTGCAGTAACTCAAAGCTGAACAATGAACCATGTTATTTCAGACTTGACATCAATGCAAACATTTTTGGAAGGGTTCGGTCCATGTTTTGCTGTTTCGAGAAAAAGAAAAGAGAATAATAAAAATGGAGAGGAAAAGTTTCTCATCCCCAATCTCAACGACGGGCGGTATCTTGCATGACCTGCTTAGCATTTGATTTTAAGTCCAAAACACTGTACAAGAACTATAAGATCATGGTGCTGGGTTTATTAGACTTCACAAACTGATGCAGTTGTTTTATATTAGGGTTAGCAGATTACCACCTCATTAGAATGCACTGAAATTCAACTGTTAACATCATAACAACTGGAAAAATGGAAATAAACAGTTGGAAAATGGGTTTGCTTGTGTGTGTTGTTTATTGTCCCCTCTCCAAGAACTTATACTTAGTTTATCTTTCTTGACCGTGAACAACTTTATTTAACTTTGGAAATTGTTGCTGCTTTCTACATATATTACCAAAGACTTTGAAGGGTTGCTTCACCAAAAAATGAAAATTGTCATTATTTACTCACCCTCATGTCATTCCAACCCTATTATACTTTAATTCATCTTCAAAACACAGATTAAGGTATAAAAAAATGATTTCAGTCCCTCTTTTGAAAGTCCATTCCAACAAAACTTTTGACGCCTTTTAAAAAAAGTTCATAAAGGATATTTATTTGAATCAAGTGGCTTAATCCAAGTCTTCTGAGTAGACACAATTGCTTTATATGATGAACAGATTTACTTAGGCTTTTATTCACATATAAACACTGATCAGAGAACAAATATAAAGCACATGAAATAGTAAATATAAGCTTAAATGTACATACTTCTAGAGGCATTGAACTTTAGGTAGAATGGAATTTTTTTAATGGAAATATAGCAGTCTTTCAAGTTTCATTGAAAACTCTTCATATTTTTTTTTGAAGATGAACAAATGTTCAGACAGATGAGTGTACTTGACAGAATTTTCATTTTGGGGTGAATTTAAAATGTTAGAAATCAAATATCTTTTCACAACACAGTTATCAGTCAGTATATGATTCAGTTTTTATATCACTCATTATTTAACATCAGACTTCCCTTGATCATAAAGTCACAAAATTGTTTTGATGACAACGGCAATTTATTATGAAGACTAGTCAGTCTTCATCTGAAATGAAACACCCATTTTTTTTATTTTTTAAGACCTCTACTTTGGCACTTTCTGCATTCAGGAATCAATTAACAGAAAAAACGACCACACGAACACAGTATGTGCATACTTTAAAAAAAAAGCTACTTTAACACATTCAAGTATATGTCAGCCTTAGTTTCATCATCTATTTTATATAAAGACACTCATTCACTGAGTGTTTTGAAAAACACCACCTGAGAAATAGTTCTAGGTACATTAATAAGCTTAAATAAATACTAGCCTTGGCAATCTTGCAGCTGAAGTGATCTTTTGATAGAGTTGAGATTTTAACTGTTGTACAATTGGACAGTTGTACGGTTTGGATGGTGTTACCTCATCTAATCTGAAATAAAGTCTTTTTTTCTAGTGCATTTTACTTACAATAAAGGGATTTGCTGAAAAGAGTTTGTGTCTGTGAGGTCTGATGGTGTAAGAGTTGATCTCATGTCTAGAAGTGCGAGGCACAGTGTGATGGGATGCAGCTTGTATGTATGGTGACTGGTTGTAAATGATGTAGACTTTGGATGAAACAGGATTGTGTGGTAATTTCCCCAAAACCTCAAGAGACAGTTCAGCAGGACATATTTCATACCATGCATTAACAGGAAATGCCATTCAAATGACCTGCCTTATGTGAGAGGCAAATACTGGAAACAGTCTGGTCAGAAATGCCATGCTTTGGTATTATCTGTGCAGGTTAGATTATGCAAGTGATGAATGCTAATAACTGAATGGCACCTTAAAGGAATAGTTCACCTGAAAATGAAAATAGTTTTATTATTTACAAAGAGCGAGTGGCAAGTTTGACATTAAGAACAAAATTTACATATTGGTATGTTCTTCACACAAAATGTGCGCTATGTTTTTTTTTTTAATTCTCCTTTTGTTGTCTGCAGAAAAACAGCATATTGGTTTGGAACGATACGAGGGTGAGTAAATAACCATTGAATTTGTATTTGTGTGAACTATTCCTTTAAAATGTAAGACTGAAGATCAGAGAGAAAAGTGTAACTGCTACACATGATCAAGTGGCCGTAACAAAACAGCACAAAATTACCTCTGAATACTCATGATGCATGAGCAGAGAGATTTCGAAATTCTATCTACAACAAACACATAGTCTCTCAGTGTTAAATCAGGAGGCCTGTTAGGGGTCCAGTCAAATTTTGCTTGTCCTTGTTCCCAATGTAAGATCTCCCAAAGTGGAGAAGAACTCCTCCATCTCGTTCTGAAGCAAGCGGTTGCGGGTCTCTGCGTCCTCACGGGCCCGCTCAGAGTTACGGAGTTTAATTTCCAACATGCGATACTTTTTCTTCTCCTGGTCCAACTCCTCCTCTAGTCTCTCCATTTGGTTACGCATAGTGACACTTGATTCCTCTAGCCTTAGAAAAATATTTTATGTTAATTACATTTTAAAGTTCATGCCAAATACTCCATGTGATATTGTTGGAAATGCAAAGAAAACATGATACAAAAATTAAAATTTGTTTGATGTTAAGATCTAAATTTACATTTAGGTTTGTTCTTCACCCAAAATAATAATACACTATAAAAATACATTTTAAAAAAACATTTATTAATAAATTGCCATTTATTGTAAAAGTTTATCATATGAACTGAAAGGTTAAGTGTTTTATTTTCACGTTGCTAGCAGTACCAAATGAAAATGCAAAAATAAAAATTGTTGTCAAGCAGGTTTCTCAAACACTCTCTCCTATTGCCAGAGACAGAAAGCCACGCCCCAAACTCACATCATTGGTTGAGACATTGTTGCTGTGTTGGTCTGGTCAGGTTTCTCAAACAGAACATTGCTTTGATAATACCAAGACTCAAGCAGCGCTGAGCAGATCGATCAGTGAACGGGTACATTGTTGTCATTCACTGATCGGTCTGTGCAGCACCGCTTTAAGTCGAACACACCTATTGTTTGGGGTGTTCGGTAAGTTCCGTCACAAATTATATGTCATTCAACCCGACCAATCAGGTTGTGAACATATGACTATGCCTTTAGGTTCGGTATCTTTAGGTTTGCTGTCAAAAATGCCAGTGTGAACGCTAAGCGGACCAGGACCAAATGTATTGTTTTCTTTTTTGGTCCGGACCAAACAAACCAAGAGAACCGAACTACAAGTATGAACGCACCCTCAAAGTTTTTACTCATTTCATTGGAAATCAACCAACAAAATGCCTTCCTCATGTCTGCATATTAAAACTAGGATAGGAGAAAATATTTTATAGTCACCATTATCTGCTTGTTAAGTCACAATGTAAGAAATACTGTTTCCGGGTCCAAGTCACTAGTTGCTTCAGATGTTTATGAGCGCTATTTATTCAAATCACACATTTAAGCTCAGCTTTGAAAAACTCACGGCGTACACAACAGTCTCTGGACTCATTATTAATAATGATTAATAAAAGATGAATCACTGTCTGGCCAACTGACATTTCGCTTTGACAGAGTGTTGGACCCAGAAGCAGTAATATGTGATGTTCTATTTTTTATTTTTTTTTGCAACCTGTCACTCACATGAGGTCGTAGCAATTAGCAACAACAATACAATCAAATCAAGATGGACAAAATCAAGTTCTGTAATAAATAATGATTGCGACTTTTGTTTCATACCTACTTTAACACTGAAAAAAACTATACACGCCAGCTTATAAAAAGATCTTAACACCCATGAGCTTAATTTAAGTGTTTTAAGTAAACTTATACTTATCATCAATGTGCTGTGAATTTCACACATACCTTCGTATTCGAGATTCGTAGTTGGCCTTTTGTTTCTTTAACTCGTCTTTCAGCTCTGTTACCAGGCCATTAAGTGCTGTCGTGCTAATATCAGTATCTCCTGTGACATTCACTGCATCTTCTCCATTTCCATTCTCACTGCAGCCTGCACTGCTCACACACATTTCCAGTGCTTCACTGCTCTCAGTGACCTCCGAATTCCTGTCTTCACTTTGCCCTTGGACAGACCCTCCAGCTGACCAATCCACCTTCACAGAGTTCAGTCCAGAGGGGTCACTACCCACAGAGTCAGCCACTAAGATCTCACAGGAGGATGTGGACCATGGCGTGCTTGCGACACTGGGTACGCTGAGACTGGATGAGGTCACGTTGTCGTAAGTGGACAGACGGTGTGACAGGGCTGAATCCTTGCCCATGCGCTCTCCTGATGACGTACGCCGGTGGCTGCGCAGAGAGGAAAGCCCGTTCATCAACCAGTTGCCCGTAATGGGCAAGGTAGACACGTCCACAGACGAGCCCCCAATTTTTGCAGGCTGAGCGTGTACCCCTCCGCTCTTGAAGGAGTATTTCCAGGAGGGGAGGGATTTCGCCTGTTTGCTGGGGCTGACCGTCACCCCAGCTTTTCCCTGAGGTGTCATTTTGGCAGTGGTAGGGGCACCTGTATTGATATCTATAGATGTGGCACTGCCACACACACTCTCTGCAGCTTTGGACGTCTGGCTCAGCGATGAGCAGTTCAGCATCTCCTCATCGGAGATCCACTCTGCCATGCCTCGCTGACCTGGAAGACAACTTCCTGTCTGCTCAGAAGACACATCTTCCTCAGTCCCCACATATAGACGCTCATGTTCACTGATCAACACCGTCATCAGGTGCTGAACTTGGGAGGTTCCTAACAAAAAAATGCAAATAACTACACTGTAAAAACATTTAAGAATAATCAAACTGGCTGTACCAGTCATTTCAACTTAAATTATATTAAACTGATAAATATTACAACGTCCAGACTTACTTACCTTCCATCATTGAAACAGGGTCCTCTACTTTAGGCCGAAGGATATTTGGTCCAAAAACTGTTGCGAGGTTCTGAACGCTCATTTTGTTCTCATTCGAGTGTGACTGCACCTCATCTAAGAATCTACATTGAATTCATACAGTGAATACAACAGACATTCATTTATCATTCATTCAAATTAGTAAAGGAATCGTTTCAACAACATCGCCATGTACAAGAAAACTGATGTTATATATTCACTTACTTGCAAATGTACTTTAACAAATTATAATTAGCCTGAGGAAGAGTGTTCACCTGCTTCACAAGCTCACTGAGACCCTTTAAAAGACACATGGGAACAAGATACATTACAAATCCAGGAAACAAGGTTTTTGGTGGGGGAAAAAATGCAGTGAGCTTTTCAAAACCACCCTTAATTGTACTGAATGTGCCCTTGTAGTATACTATAAATCTTAAAAGTATATTTTTTAGAAAACTGTACTTGCAGATAATATTTTATTAATGAAATAAAAATCCAAAAGTACACGTTCATGTTTCTAAACACATTATAAAAATGTAAAATTAACAGTTTAGTATAATCTTCTGTCATGCTTTAGTTTAGAGTAAAACACTCATTTCACATGTGAAGTGCTTGATTATATTTTTAACTGCATTGTTTTTGATATTACATTAAATGATAATATATTTTAAAGTAAAGTATATTTTAGTTTGCTTGTCAGAAGAAATGAAAAAATAAGAAATTCTGAAATTACATATAAAGATGTACATAAGTTCCACTTACAGTAAGTGTGTCAAAAACACTTTAAACTTCAATTAATTGTATTTAATATAAATTTGAAATACAATACAATATATTCTATATTATAAATAGCATGCAATCAAGTGTCTGAAAAGAGTACACATTTAAGTATATTATTTTAAAGTATATTATTTCAGTAATAAATACTCTAATACTCCTTACACATATGCTAAATTGTACTTCTTTTTTTGCAAGGACAATCATTATTTAATTCAACTTCATCTCATTGAAGACTGATGTATAGCAGACTCACCACTTCTTCATCTTTTAGCAGAAGCTGTGCACAGGTTAGAAAGTCCTCATATTTGTTAAAGGGGATCACAGGCTCTGGCAACTCCCTGAGGTAAAGCTTCAGGAGGGACGCCACTGTGTGAACGTCTGTGTTACTGAAAGAGGTCACACACAGGTCAGGGGGATACACAAATACATCAGTTTAGTTTTTGTGTCTAGACAAGTATGGTAAACTGGTCCAGCACACTGACAAGCACCTAACCAGCATAAGCCAGCCTAGATATAGAGTAGAAACTCATGCTGGTCTAAACAAAGCATGTTTAAAGCATGTTAATGCTCTTTATAACACTGATATCCACATCAGTCTAAATTGTTTCTACTAATCAGTTTATTGGTCCCTCCAAAGAAAGCTGTTTGTCTGCATTTGACTTCTGCTACAGCTTGAGTGCTGCTCTAGTTAATAACTGAAACTTGGCATTATTTAGTGGAAATATTGTTGAGTTTTATGATAAATTGCTTGAGCTATTCTTCATTTCTAAATCAATTTGAATAAAAGCGTCTGCTGAGTGATTAAATGTAAATGTAAAAGGAAGTTTTGAACTTGTCTCACCTGTCAAACAGAGGCTTATCCCCACAGTCAAAAGCATCCTGCAGTTCTTTGACCAGGTTGGCCTGTCCTGGCATCCTAAAGAGACCTTCCTCTTTCAGACCTTGCTCACGTATGAAATCCACACACTGCTCCACCAGCAGAGGGGCCAGTCGGGGTCCAAACTTTCTCTCATACTGTACTGTGTCCTCCAGGCGCTGCCCAAAGATACCTACAATAGAATACAAGCACCAGAGAAACATGTAAAAACAGTGATATTGTAAAAAACAAACATTTTTTAAACTTGCGACGACATTATCAAACTGTTAGAAATCAAAATATGCTTCACAAAATTCAATTAAAACTCCAAAATGTACCATTTCAAAGACTATACAGTATCCTATCATACCTTGCAATACATCGGTTCTGCCTCGTATACTACAGTCTTCAGCAAGCACACACAAGCCACGATGAGCGAACAGACAAGACAGAGCTGTAACTTCAGGCATGAGGCACATGACAGATCCCTGCTGGCACGGGCAGCAGTCCACTTCAGGCACAAGTGAACAGTGATGCATGAGAATGTGAGTGAGAGTGTGCACACCTGTTTTTGCCCTCTTTCATTGTAATGGTAATCCAGCCTCACAGAGTGTGGAGAGAATGGGATGAGCACAAGCGATTACACAGAAAGGTATCACATTGCTTAACCCATCAATGCCCAGATTTTTCCCAGCAATGTCTTGATTAAAATTATTTACACTATGTTTTTTACACTATTAAATATTCAGGATTATTTAAATAGACAACTAGTGATCGCGACGTTCCACAAGTGCTGATATAAGGACCACTGCTTTTATCATGCAGACAATAATATTTCAGTATTATTAACTGTTATAGTATTTATTATTATGAATTAACTTTTATATAATTTATATTGAGTTTTCATTTTAATTTTGTTCTAAATTATGTCCTAAATATTTCAATTTTAGTTTTAAACGATTTTATTTCAGTTAAGTTTTAGTAGCTAATTTCAGTAGGCTACTTAAAATTTGTTGCAGTTAGTTGCAAAGGCAACATTTCATATACTCTTTTAACGATTTTAAATGTACGTTTTTGATCAAATTTATAATTTTATTTCATATTAGTATTAGTTAACAACACAGTTTTAGCAAGGTTACATCATTAAGACAGTAGGTGGCGGCAAGTGATCTCTATGAGTGACTCATATAATCACTCACTCAACCGATTCTGATTCATTTAGAAAGGAAACACCGCTGTGCTGAGAATTGCAACGGCCATTTTACTGAATGACTTTTGGAGACGTGTTGTTTGACAAGCAAAAATCGACAAAGTAAGTGTTAATATTGTGTCTAAAATGTAAGTTACTTCATATTAACTTATTTTTATTGAACTGTCACATTTGTGCCGTCGGTTTGAATATCAGTGTATCAGAAATAATTTAGTGAAACTTAACGTAAATACATCTGTTGTAGGCTTATAGCATCCTGTAAACTCAATAACAAGATGGAGATATATTTACAAGTGCATTGAGTTGGGCTTCTCACTTCACCTGGAGGCTTGAGAGGTGAGATTTGATGTTTAAGGACGATATTGAGAAGTCTTGTTGCTGTTATGTCTATATAAGCTATGCTGAGAACTGCATTCTTTCTGGGACATATAACAATGGCTTCCTGTTGCGGATATTTAATATCATTAAAATTATATTAAAATGTTTGCCTTTATTCAGACACCCCAAAATAATCTGTTATTAAATATCTGTAACACAATGCCTAAAGATTCAGGCAGTCATTCAGACTCTGCCAGTGCTGTTGTTATTTTAGTGTGCCTGTATATCAGCCATGCAGCATGGTATAAGCTGTGTGCCAGATATAGATCACACTCTACCCAAACAATGTGAGAACAGAAAACCAGACATATGCTTGCTAGTTTAGTTTTCTTGTTTTCTTGACTATGTTGCCTCATAAGATAGAATGCTTAGGTTTTAACTGTGTGTGAGGTAAGCTACCTCCGCCAAAGGGAGCCCAGATGACACGTCTAATGGCTTTGACCCAATCCTCCATGTCATTCTGGGAGTTTGCCATGAGCAGGAAAGCCTCATGGCTGAGAGCCGATCTGTCTTTCTCTCCAGTACAGCCTATGGAGACAGAACACTTGAAAACACATTTCATAATTGACTAAAAGCACATAATGTTAGTGCTGTGGCATAATATAATTCATGATTGCTGGTCTTTGTGACTGAACAGCTATGTATAATGATTTTCACAAAAATGTTAAGCAGCACAACTGTTTTCAACATTGAACAGTAAATCAGTATATTAGAATGATTTGTGAAGGATCATGTGACACTGAAGACTGGAGTAATGGCTTCTGAAAATTCAGCTTTGCACCACAGGAATAAATTACATATTAAAATATTTTTAAAATGTTAACAGCATGACTGTTTTACTGTATTTTTGATCAAATAAATCCTGCCTTGGTGAGCATAAGACACTTCTTTCAAAAAACTAAAAATCTTACCAACCCTAAACTTTTGCATGGAACAAGATATATAAGGAGAGGCCAACAGACATTAGAATATCTTTATTATAGTATAATTATTTGTGTAATAATACTGTTTTATCTCAATATATTCTAATATTATCTGCACAGGGAATGGTTGTCTTTACAGTATTTTATAGTGAATATACCACTAGGCGGCACCAAAGTCATGGGGAAACAGCACATAGACAAAACAGTGATTTCTCTTTATGACATCATCCTACATACCAGACATTAACCATAGCAGCACAGGAGAAAAGTGGTATTTCGTTCTTAAAGGAAGGGCAGATGAACTGAAATGTGCCATGACAATTAGAGAAGCCATCTTTTGAATTTAATTTTGAGCTGATTTTTTAATCATTCTGTTATTCAAATGAACTAGAGTTGAAGAGTTCACATTCAGTTGATTTGCTTTTGGATGGTTTTCAAAAGCACAGCATGCCGTGTTAAATTCCTAGCATTATGGAACTGTGACTTCTTTTCATTTCCTTCAACAAACAGCCCTCCCTCTTCATCTCCCGAAAATATCCTCAGCATAAATTCTGTTCAACCTAGTTTTTGTGGATGGATGGTTCCATTATCTGTCTGAGCCTGGCTGCAGAATAAACTGAGTATTGTCAGGTAGCTAGTGGCTGTGTCAGACGACACACATTGGACTCCCTGAGGAACGCCTGACTGTCTCTGTCTGCATGTCTGAAAGACAGTGGGAGTGGGTGATGCATTGCCTCTGTGCTTGTGCCCTTGGCAGATGCAGTTCCACTGCCTGTCTCTCACATGTAATGACAATAATCAAAGACTTGACTTTGTAGAGAAGTAAATGTGACCTCTTCAGAAGACACAAGCTGTTGATTCTATTAGGACCGACCTTTATTTCTTTTTAGAAATGGGTCTTTTGACTTTGAAAGACTAACTGAACTATAACAGACATAGACAGGTGTAACTTTCATGTTGTGTTCGGTTCATTTTGACCTGGAGAGGATTTTCTTTTTCCCGAAAATGCTAGTTATCGTTTTATCGCATTGGACTAAAACTTACTGACTGCTCACACAAGGCATAAGAATTTGCCACCTTGTTACACTTGTGGTGTAAAAATTGCTGTTAAATTTCTGCTATATTATTACCAAATATTGGATTCAATTTTTTACTTTCTTTCAAATAGTATAGGTTTTGTATTTCTTTTTGCAACAGACACTGAGTCTGTTTTTTTTTTTTTTGCAATGAGTCACTATAGCCAAATTTATCCACAAATAAATTTTTTTGTTTTTCACTCAAAGTTGAGTTGCATAACTCCAAATTCCAAAAAGAAATACAAAACTTGTGCTAACTGACAAAAAAAAAAACAAGTTGACAAAAAATTTGAATCCAAGATATAACATGAGAATGCCATTTCAATTATAAAACTTTAATTGATTTTTTATAATGAATTAAATGTAGTTTTATTTTATATTATCTTAAATCTAAAAGTTTAGTTGTATTTATATTTTCTTAAATATAACTGAAATCATTGTGAAATTGATGTTTGAATGAATGAATTTGAGTGACTCATGCTCATATGTGTGCACTAGTGGATTGAACATTTGTTCTAGTGTTGCAGGTACCATCAGCCCTCAGATTTTGGTTTGTCTTAGACCCGAAGGCACCAGTGGACACATTTTCATTCTGTACTCCCGCAAGGCCAAATTCAAGGTCAGGAATAATCACTCCACATTCACAACATACTCTAATATCTGAATTCCCAGGATTTTAGATGTCCTTGCTGCCCTTATCTGTTACCCAAAGCATGTCTAAACTGCTCACATCAACATTCTCCTAGCGTGCATATCCCAAACAATGATTTTACTATGACATTCATCATATTTCCACGGGAAGGTCATGGATATGGACTATTTATAAAATGAAGGACTGAACAGTGATGTGCATGTTTAGCATTCCACTGGTGGTAAGAACTAAACAATGTCATGCTTTGCAGCCCACCCTTTAATACATGATGCATTGTTCAAGATAAAACATGTACTTGGGAATTTCATCTCTTCAAGAGTTTTTGCTCTGGAGCGAGACAAATTTTCTTCACTAATGTCCCATTAGTCAAATACTTAGACGTCCGTCCTATCACACATTTTTTTGAAAGAATTTCCACTTACATGTTATCAGTAATAATTTTGTTTTAGCTGTCTTTGAGCACTACAATGCATTGTTTTTTGTTAAATCTTTGTACAGTAACAAAGATTTCACGCCTTGAATGAAATCACACTATAAGAGCTCAGTCAGCAGATTTTAGGTGGCTACTGCATGTCTTCCTCTCTTATGTTCTATCAGAGCAAAATGGGAGGCAGCACAAAGCCCAAGGCACAGTGTGTGGTTTGGCCAGCAGTTGACTGGGAGGATATCCAGCACGACAGGCCTGAGGCTTTCAGATGTAGATCTTTATTTTAAATCCAGCACTTGCAGACACACTTGCTTTCAGAGGTGAAAGTCTGCATCTTAACTTAATGAGAAAACTGACAGCAGGATACAGTTCAGCAAAACTTTATATCAACAAACATAATTTTTTTTGCTTAACAGATAACTTTGAATATAGTTTCTTTTACTGTATATCATATCTGTATATAATAACATATGTCTGCCTAACTGTCTCTCTGTGTATGTATATACACACACACACATATATATATATATATATATATATATATATATATATATATATGTATGCTGCCCTACACAGGCAAAAGTCCTTAACTCTAATGACTTTAAATAACTAAAAATGACTTTAAATTTTTTTATTTGTCCAGCCAAATTAATTATAGGTAGGACACTGGAAATTTGGCAATTAGATGTTTTAGTAATGAAAATTATCTACATTAAAAAATTGTGGGCTCAAACTAGTTTTTCACCCTTATTTTGAAATTACTGTACTCTGCTTTTGCATTGTCTGCAAAAAGTGAGAAGTCACCAAGGCAAAAGGCAGTAACTTCCACATTATCAATATTTGGTTGCTGATCATCATTTACAAAAACATTACAGTAACACCTGTATAAAATCTAGTGATCATGGGCTGTCTCATATAGGCTATTGTCTATATGCCTATTGTCTATGTAGCCTAATGTGACTGTATTAAATTTTTTTTTTGACCGTAACAAACGGACTAAAAGTAAAACGTGACTATTTTACTTCCTTTTATGTAAAGCACTTTGAATTACCACTGTGTATGAAATGTGCTATATAAATAAACTTGCCTTGCCTTGCCTTGCCTTGAATGAAATAGCCTAACGAACGACTTGTGGATTTATGTGAATGCCAGCAAGCAGGAATAATGCTCAGAATGCTTGTGGATTAAACATCGACGACGTTCATCGCTATGGATTGATTTTATCTGGTTACAAGAAAAGGTAGGATAAGGATTTAATTGCGAACTGTTAGTAGGCTACTGATTCTATGATTGATCATGCTACGGCATTCGAGTCCACACCATAGACTGTAAAAAAAAGTCCACACACATCCAACTAGAAGTGACAGCCCGGTGAATAATCTGCATTATAAAAAAGAAAAACTTTAAAGGTTATTCACGTTTATGTATTGCTGCCAAGGTATCTAGTCTTTACAGTGCTTTGTTATATGGAGCTGTTTGGTAGATCGTAATCTATCTAATTCGTTTGTCTACACTGTAATTTAAATGCAGCAGACTTTAATAAGTACAGTACAGTACAGTAAAAAAAGGCAGAACACCGTATAACTCCAAGCCGTAACCGTAACTTCATTTCGTAACGTGCAGTTAAACAAAGGCAGAACGCTGTAACTCAATTCGAGCGTTCCAAACAAAGTGAAAGAGCCGTAACTGGTGTTATACGGTGTTCTGCCTTGGTTTCTATGGGGCTTTTCGAAGTTACGGTTGATACCACCCATTATTTTCTCGGAAAAACATCGAAATTGACTCAAGATACTTATGCACATGATAAAGGATGTCTTGAATGTCCCAAAAATATCAGTAACTCATTTTCGACCAAAATATATATAAAATGAAAAACATACAAACATAGGAACCACTTAGTTGAGCACAACCAACCAGAACACCCTAGCAACCACACAGAAATGCTTTAGTAACTGCCTAGAAACCATTCGAAAGCACCTAAAGACCACTAGACCATGGTCACAGACACATCCTAATCTTCTACAAGTCCACTTTGTTGGAATAATCTAGCTAACCGCTAATTGCTAACACTTTTCCACAAAACCAACATCCTCTAAACATCTGCCATTTGGAAACTCTTATCAGTCCTGTTGGTTTAGCTCTCTCTGTGGGGCTGCTGTCTCTGGTTCTGATTATTGCAGATGAGAGCTGCTCCGTGGTGAGTCTCTGTTCTCCTGATGGGCCCCCATGACTCCCACTGTCATAAAATCAGCTGACCCCCAATGGCTTCCTTATATTCTGACAGTCATTAGCTCTTCCTGTGTGGCACAGCCCAGAGAATCAGCACTGTATCACAGAAGAGAATTACATCATATAAAAAATGTGCTTTAATGTATCAACTGAATGATTTGCCATAATACAAAAGGAAACGAAGATGTCTATATACTGTATTGCTAGCTTTGTAAAACTTACTTTAGCGAGACATATTTAGGGCAGGAATTCAGACCCTTTGTCTTCTCAATTGTATGTTTTATGGTGTGGTTTTTGTTTTCAGTTTAATGGTTTCAGAATGTGATGGATCGCTTTAGCCAGGTTTTCACAACTGAAAAGTTTTTGTAGATAAATGCAAGGATTATTCTGAACTTTGTGACCATTTTTGTCTTGTGTACAAAAAAGTGAAGCACAAGTACCCCTTCATCAACATAAAATAGTGTTTTTTTTAAAATCTAATTTATACTAGATATCATTTAGCATTATCATCATTATTAAAAATGGCCGTTACACTTTTAAACTAAAATCATTTGATACTGTAGGCGAAAAAAAGAGTTTCCTTTCAAACTGAATCAATGTGAGAAATATAGAATCTGTTATTTTATAACTGCATGTAGTTTGATGTTGGTTTGATTGGCTAAGACATAAAATGGGACAAAAACAGTGATATATTGCAGGGGGAAAAATGTGAGTGAAACAAGTACAGAGCAAGTACATACTGTCACGATGCTGCTACTGCGTTGGAGCGAAGGAGCAAGGAACGCGGAGACGCAGGAGAATTCTCACAATCAACAGTCTTTAATAAACAAACAAAGGGTAACACAAGGCTGGCTGGAGACATATATAGCACAACTTGACGTTCAAGACCCGACAAACACAGACTGCAAGGACTGAGGTTTAAATGCATGGGGTAACGAGAGTAATCAAATAGACACTCCTGAGACAAATGATATAATCAAACAATGGAGAAATTGGGTCACGGGGAGCACATGGGGAGAAAAACACAAACAGACAGTCGGGGGGTGACACATATACTGTATTCATACCATTAAAAAAGTTTGGGGTCAGTAAGATTTTATTTTAATGAAATTAATACTTTTATTCAACAGAAAAGTGGCAGTAAAGACATTTATTATGTGATTCTACAGCATTTGATTTCTATTTCAAATACATTTCGTTCTTTTGAACTATTTGTTAAAGAATCCCCAAAAAAGAAGCACAACTGTTTTTCAAAAGAACAGCATGAAAAATTCAGCTTTGCTATCAAAAGAACAAATTATTTTAATATATATTCAATATATATTGCGTTATTTTTAATTGCAATAATATTTTACAATATTAAAGTTTTTACTGTATTTTTTGATCAAATAAATGCAGCCTTGGTGAGCATAAGAGATATATTTCAAACGCATTAATAATTCTTACTGACCCCAAGTCGGTATATTCAAATATGTTCCACACAGATTAAAGGTTTGTTTTATTTAATATTATTTTTAATTATTTCTTTACAAAGAAATGAAATGTGTTATGAGTTAATTACAAAACCTTTTAATAGCCCCAGAGTTTCTTTGTAAAGTTTGTAAAGTTCTTTGTTAGTCATGTTTTTGGTTTAACAAAGCAAGTCTGCACCTCCTGGAAACTACTCAAGTACACCATAAGGAATAGTGGTTGTCCTGGTTGGGAACTGCTGCATGAGATCATGACATCTGTAAATGCACATCAGTATAACAGAGTATCACAAAGAAACAGCTGTACTGTTAGCATCACAATCATTTAGGAACTTATATGAAACGTGAATCAAAATGAGCAAGGAAAGGGTTAAAGTGTCAGTTTCAGATCAGAGAGCAGACGAACACCTTTCAGCATTGTTCAGGCAAAATTACAGGCCCTCACATTCATGCAAGACTACCTCACCAGCAGCAGCTCCACTCCTCACAGCCTGTTCCAAAAATACACGGCTCACAAAGCCACAGCTTCCTGGATCTTTTTCATGCATTTGACACTCCAGATGTTACAGTCCTTACAACCCACAGCTGGATCCAACATAGATGATTTACAGGTTAAAAAACAAAACTCCCATCGCCCATAAATTCCTATCCTGCTATAAACGCCACACTGTACTTTCGCCACGGGAAATCTTGCCTATCGATCTATACAAGTTGCCGTCTTTATGAGGAAAGTGTATCCTTACCCTTAGCATGTACAGATCGGTGCTCCTGCAGCTTGCGGCAACCGAGCCCCATGTTGGCACGCGGGGGCCAAAGAGGGCAGCGCTACAGCTGTGCCATGTTAGTTACATCTCTGGCCCTCCTGGAAGGTGAATATGCAACATAGGTGTGTGCCAGGGGCGTGCGATTGAGGGAGAGAAAACATAGAGCAAGGAGTGGAAAAAAAGTGTGCATGGGACGGAGAAAGATAGAGAGAATAGAAGAGAAAAAAGAGTGAAAGAGAGAGCGCAAAGAACCCCACAGTACCATCACCGCCAGAAACCCGAAAAACAAGTCCTCCGTCTGCTTCATTCATTCATTAAAAAAAGAGTTGTTGTGCTCTCTTTTTTTCAACCTTATTCTTCCCCGCCCCCCTGGTCTGTCAGACTCGCCCTCGCTCACCCTCATGAGCGGAGCCACCACAGTGCTCATCTTTGCCAAACACTGCAAACATCCCCCCCCACCCCAAACACAAACAGACCCAGCTAATCAATCTGTGTGTGTGTGTGTGTGTGTGTGTGTGTGTGGTTGGGGGGTTGATGTGTCTTCTCATGGGGGGGCCGGTTAAACATTTCTGCAAGCCTGATGCACAAATCTCTGCATGTTGCCTGGATCTTTTCCCCTATTAAATCTAACAGCTTATTAATTAAAACTTCCCCTCTTTGAAGACATTTTGAAGACCACAAGGGGCTTTGTGTGTTACACAGATGCTTTTATTGCACATTGCCAGAAGGCTTTAGATCAGAGCTTTTAATGTACCAAACTGCAATCTTCACAGACAGAGCGTGATGCTTCTGTCAGCTGTAAGGACATGCTCGGATCAGACCTCCCTACTCCAGTCTGCAGTCGTGCTTTTGTGTCGAGAGCAAGCGTAAATAGAGCCATTGTTTGAGTGACTGATATAAAAAGACCAGGACTTATGGAAAGCGGGTTTAGTTTGGTGTGCTTAACAAAACACCATTATATGGAGAAGCTCATGTTGTCCACCTTGCAAAAGGATTATAGGGGTGACAATAATAATGTATGTAGTACAGAATGAAAGAAAAATACATAAATGAAGGCCAGTGCAGAATCTCAACAAATAATGCATGCTTCATTCTCAGCAGAAGTTGCTAAGACTTGCCTTTTGTTTGGCCTATTTTTAAGAGCTATTCTTTCACCAACTCCTAAGACTCTCCGAGACAAGGGATTTAGCCTTTATTCACTTTTAATCTTAATTTCAATAATCTGGGATGCAAGACCACCAAGACACATCAGAGGTTTTTGTGTCCACTCTTCATGCCAAACAATCAATGACTAATCAGTTTTCATTTTTACATAAAAAGTCAAATAAAAAGTTTGTAATTTTCAAGCATGACATAGTTTAAGTATGAATTTACGTAATCCTCTGTCAATACGTTTGAAAAAATACAGTAAAATCAGTAATATAGGTCACACTTTAGTTTGGGGGCCAATTGTCACTAACTATTAGCTATGACTTTTGCCTCAACAAACTCCTAATTTACTGCTTATTAATAGTAAGGTAGTTGTTATGTTTAGGTATGGGGTAGGATTAAGGGGTCTAAAATATGGTCACGCAGAATAAGGAATTATTATGTGCTTTATACATACTAATAAACAGCCAGCATGCTAGTAATATACATGCTAATAAGCAACTAGTTAATAGTGAGAATTGGTCCCAAATCTAAAGTGTTACCGTAATATTTTAAAATATTATGATGACCTATTTATTTGTGTCTATTTTATTATATTTTAAAATGTAATTTATTCCTGTGATGCAAAGCTGAATTTTCAGCAGCCATTACTCCAGTCTTCAGTGTCACATGATCCTTCAGAAAACATTCTGATTTGGTGATCAAGAAACATTTCTTCTTATTATTAATGTTAAAAACAGTTGCGCTGTTTAATATGTTTGTAAAAAAACGTTATATTTTTTTCAGTATTATATGATGAACAGAAAGTTCAAATGAACAGCATTTATTTAAATTAGAAATAATATGTAACATTACACATTTTTACTTGCAATTTTGATCAGTTTAATGCACCCTTGCTAAATACAAGTATTCATTTCTTTTTTTAAAAAAACCCACACTGAATTAAAACTTTTGAATGGTGGTAACATTAATGATTTATTCATTTTCTTTTTTACCTTTCATTCCATCATGTACTTGTTCATGCTTAGATTTTGCTTCAGCATGAAATTAAAGTATTAAAGTTAATTAAAGTATTAAAGTCTCAGGAAAGAATACAGACACCTCAGTCCTGAATGCCAAGTGAAGCCATGTGTTTGTGTAGGTTGAACTTTTATGTTCAGGTTTGACTGCTGTAGCAACAGCTTGTGATATTTACTTGTTGTAAATGAAATAATTCTCTCATCAGTCATTTTATGACAAAGACGGGAGAGAGTCTGAGCGTTGCTAAGCACCTAAATAAAATATCCCAGTAAAAAGACAACAGCATTTCACTATAACATCACCAAAGCTATAAAAACTTGACCATAGTGGACGGGTTTCATAATGCAAACAGATTTTTATATAGCATTTCTGCATAGGATGGGAATAAAAAACCTGACCGGTAGGGCCACAGATGTATGGAGTGTATAAGATTTTCTAATACTTGACAGTTAATGATTGCTTTCATTGGTTTCAACACAAGCAGCTGTGTCACTAAATGCATCTTGAAGGTCTCGTTAAGCATGTGTCACTGCTGTGGACCACACAGGCAAATGTGTATCAGTTTCACCCATTTAGACTTTATTTTAAATCAAGGACCACCTGCAACAGCTCATGTTAGCCTGACACTCCATACTGAATTCAAGGTCAGATAAGGTCACGTCCTTAGCTTATGAGATGCTGGGTCAGGCTGTGCAGAATGATGCGATAAGTGGAGGTTCCCAGAGTACATGTAAACAATAGACGCTTCAGCAGAAACTGTCCCACAGGAACATACTGCTGCATCTAGCATGACCCATGTGACACAACAGAGGTGGATTGTTTGCTTTGAATCTGGAATTCAGGCTAATCGTATATTATTCCTGATATGTGACACTCCAAAACTAAGTAAATGAAAGCTAAATATATAAACCAGATGAACGACTCAACAATAACTTTACATTGTGGGTAATTATAAAGGTACCATTTGATACATATGACCTCACACAGTGGGTCCAAACAGAAGGATCGACTAGTGGAGACCACTGGTGAAATTTGGGTAACACTTTACAAAATGGTCCTATTAATGTAACTAAATGTATTAACTAATATTAATTACCAATGAGCGATACATTTGTTACAATATTTACTTAGCTTTGTTAACATTAGTTAATAAGAATGCATTTGTTTATTGTTAATTCATGTTAGCTCAGGTCCATTAAATAATATTTAAAACTTTTGTAATGTAGATAATGTTAATTAATGGAACCCTTATTGTATTGTTACCAAAAATGGTATTTTTTTTCTAATCTAATAGAAAATGTATTGATGCATTAAAATACATTATTTTATCAGCATAACGACATGACAAATGAATGGTTATTTCAGGATATTGTGTACATTCCCCTTTTGCCAAATGAAAACAACACTATATATATATATATATATATATATATATATATCCTTTTGGACTACACTGTAGGTGGTCAGCATTTTGCACATGAATGGATTTTAGTCTTCACAAATGTCCTTCATGTATCCTCAGAGGACACCTAATGCCCTCTAGTGATTAACTGTGGTAATGAGGAAGCTGTATTTCATCAGTAACAATATGCAAGCCGCTGCTCAGAGCCTGCAAACACAGTGCCTTATTTGTTTTCTTGCTTTGCCATTATATTCTTCCTTGAGTGACAAGTAGAATGAAGAGTATAAGTAAGAATATACAATATAACATGCACGGATTATGCCTTGATGCCACAAGCCTTTAAATGCTTTATTAAATCAGACCACAGAAGATTCTGGTAAATTTAATTATCTCCTACCTGGAACTATTTCAAAAAGATGCCGCCCAGGTTCATCAGGATTGGCTGTCAGCTCGTTGACTTGACTACCTTGCAACGGGATACATCCCTGGAGGGAAAAAGAAAGAAAATATTGCTTTAAACAGTGAAAGGAGGTCTGAAGGGCACTTTTTAGAACAATTTGTGTTCATTCCGAACAGTTCTACATCATTTTAAACGAACAATTTCTCTTCAGGCATAACTGGAGATTAGTGTTCCATTAGGCTATTGTAATTTGATAATTGATTTGTGGTGCTAATAAGCGCCTATAGGGGCTCACCTTCAGGGCAGATAAGGCAGTGTGGGATTATAGTTCTCTGTTGTGTGCATGGGCCAATTTTACACTGTAATCAGCAATGCTGAGTCATGCATAATTAGACCCAACCACAGTCAAATTATAAATTATGCACCAGTCTCCTTTAGCTCATCCTCCATTCTTCGCTGCCCCAGCATTAACACAGTGATGGAAGTTCTCATCGCTCAACTAAAATTCCTCTCTGCCATTCAGCTGCAGTTAAATGAAATTTCAGAGGGTATGCATTGATAAGGGTAAATGCTTATAGGGTTACCCACTCAAATGCAAGCTGGGCACATTTCTGCTGCAGAGATTGAATTTAGCTGGGATGGAGATGGGGTGGGGGTGGAGAAAGAAAGCAGGAGCATTACAGGGAGTTTACAGGCTCCAGAGGAGAATAATACCAGTTGAAGGATTGATGAGCCAGAGTCGGCCGTATATGCTGAGGAAAGTCATGCTGCATTAGGGGTCACAGGTCGTCCGCTCTATATCTGCTAAATGCTTTGACTTACACTACAGCCAAGCAGGAGGGCATGCTGTTTCCAGATTAGTTTGTCAGGCTAACAGCATGCTGATGTCATCCTGGTGTAATGGAGACAGTGAGGAGGATATAGCTGTGCTCCCAAAGCTTTGCTGACAGTGGACAATGAATCACCAGCATATTTATTTCTTCATATATATATATATATATATATATATATATTCTCTCTCTCTCTCTCTCTCTCTCTCTCTCTCTCTATATATATATATAAACTCCAAATTTTTAAACAAAAATTATACATGAACATCAAAAGGGGGAATTTTACAGGAGCTGAAAATGACAGTATATTATTTATTTTACGAATAAAATAGCAATTTGACCAATTATTTCACATTTGTGTTGTTTAATGTTTTGTGTAAATTCGTGCATAGAGTCTCAAATGTTTATTTTATGTTTTTAATATTTAAGTTTTTAAATGAGTAAGTCTCTTATGCTTATTAAGGCTGAATTTATTGGATGAAAAATACATTAATATTATTAAATATTTTAAACTATTTAAAATAACTGTTTTCTGTTGTATTATATTTTTAAGTGTAATATATTCCTGTTAATTTATTTCATTTGGTACATTAATATAATTTGTCACATTAACCCTATGAGAAATCATTCTAATATTTGGTGCTCACAAAACATTGATAATGCTTTTGCTGCTTAATATTTTTTGGAAACTGTAATACATTTTTGTAATACTTTTGTTTCAGGATTCTCTGATGTATAGAAGTTCAAAAGAACAGCATTCATTTACCGAAATCTTTTGTGAGATTATAAATGATTTTACTGTCTCTTTTGATCAGTTTAATGCATCCTTGATGAATAGAAGTATTAATTTTTTAAAAAGTTGTTAAATGGTAATGGTCATTTAATAGTGTATATGTTTATAACATGAACATACAGTGGTCCCAAACATCAGATATCTAATGCAATGAAATTCATAACTGCCTGAATGAATGCAGTGTTATCTCTCTCAATGATTCAAGGTTGAGCTCAATAACCTGTAGATGGTGTGTATTGTGGGTTGAGGGGTTGAACTTGAAAACAGTGGCGTCATTAGTTTTCTCACAATCAATGCTTAAATCAGTAAGATTTTTAGAGGTAGAGTTATTGATCAGATATGAAATGAAAGGTCAAGGTCTATTATTTTTTAAACCTATTTTTACAACATTAACTGTCACCTTGTTTAGACACAACAGGGCCAGATTTTATTTTGATTAATGTGACTGTGATGTAATGTGACCTTATATTCTAGATAAATGATATAATAATAAATAACCTGTCTTTATTTTTGTTCTCAGGTTGCTCTGTCGTCTTCCCACTGTACCTGTGGTTTGGTTTCCTCCTCATCTTTGTAGAAGTAGAGCTGGTCAGTTCGAAGCACAAACCAGCGCAGCTGCCAGTTCTTCATGATGCTGCGCTGTTTCTTAAGCCAGCCTGCTTTCAGCGCCCTGTCTTGGAGGCTGGGGGACAATGGCCGGCTGGGGCCACGGGAGAGCTCCCCCATGACCATGCTCTTAGACCTGGCTGAAAAAGTAAACACAAACACGTACACACATTCAAACATGTTAGGTTAAATTTCATGTCACATTTACAGTACATTCTCATTCTGCTCATCTAAACCAAGTGAATTAGCCTCTACTAGTCTGGACAAGTATATACACAGAAACACACATAAAAATGCATTGATGTGTTTGGCAATGCAAGCAATTTGCCCACCACAGCTGAAAACAAGATGTATCATGCATGCCTTATGACAGGCTTCTCGGTGATGCAAAAGCCAATTTTTTGGGCTTATTCATGAATTTAAATTCCCCTTATTTTGACCAGAGACAACCACAAACCACAGTAAAGCAGATCAGATTGAGCAGCTGTTTTTGAGAGGCATGCCCAGTGTCACAAGCAGCTGCTTTATACTTGTGGGCCGGAAGAGAAAAAAAAATCAATCCTTGTTTTCCTGTGTGCTGAGAGCAGCAGGATAGCAGTAAACATAAGAGTGCACTCCCAAGCTTTCTTCATACAGCCATGTTTAGGATCACTCTGGATCGCCCTCTTTTTTTTTTCTTGTCCCACTGATCTTATTTGTCAAGTCATGATTGTTTTTTTCTAGCCTTTATCAGAGTGGCCTACAGTTGCTGGGACATTCCCACTATGCAGTTTTTCAAAATAAGAGTATGTATTAAAATTCTATATTTAAAATTAAAAAAAATTACATTTAAAAAAAAAAAAAATTGGCAACCATATTCATTTTTTCGTGTTATCACATTTTTACAATGAAGTGAACATATGAATTTTAAATAATTTTATTACTTTCATTTTAATGCCAGTTTAATGCTAATAATAATAATAATAATTATTGCAATTATACTTTATTTATATACTAATATATACTATATTTTAATAAATTAAGAAAAAAATACATTTTTATTTTGTTCCTTCTTCAACTGAAATGTTTCTTTTAAATTTATTGGAAATATTATAATATCATTAGATTATTCTAATAAAATTAATAATCAAATTTCCAATAACAGTTTCCTTTCTGTTAGATTTTTTAACATCACTGTAACTAAAACAAGCCAATTCCTCAGTGACATCATCCTCCAGGATGTGATGTCAATTTTGGTGGATGAACATCAACACAAACATCAGTATTAACAATGGATTTAATAAATTGTGTGATTTTTATTGGTTTGACTCACTGTTCAACATTTGTTTTTTTGTTTAAATTGTTTGAACATTTTATATATATATATATATATGCATTTAAATATATATATATATATATATATATATATAAAATTACTGTATATTATATAATATTATATATAAAAGGTAACAGCATCATGTAAGTGAACTCTGTTCTTCACTAAACATTTTTACCCTCCTTTCTTGCCATTGTGTAAATAATCAAGTTATAATTATACTTCCTTAAATTACAACACAAGTATATTATTCCTTTCTGTGTTACAGAGTTGAAAAGGTACTGCATAAAAGCAATGAGTGGTCCTCAGCCTTCCCGTCTGAATAAAGGGCTGCAAATGCTGCCACTCTGATTCAATCACTGTAAGTAATGGAAGCCTCATCAGTGTTAATGTACAGCTCACAGCCTCATGGAGAGAAAGAGTGAGAGAGCACAAATGGGACAAGGAGGGTGGGAGAAAAGCCCCTAAAATCATCTTGCTCTTTGAACAACAGTCTCTAGGGACACACAGAATGGTGTTTCTCCTTATTACCCACAAACCTAGCGGCCAGCTCTCAAACACGCAGGTTGCCGACCGGGCAGAGCGTTCAGCATCAGAATTTTCCCCCATTTGTCTGATTTTCTGCTCCTGTGACATGTTCAGTCTAAAAATACTGGAAGTCTGACCAGGCCCATGCATATTTTATTCAGACTCATTTTTTGGAATGACAAAATAGCCTTTTTTATGTGTCTGTTCCTTAAATATTCTTTCAGGGCTTTGGTACTGAATTTGAAGACTTGTTAAAAATTATTAAGAATTAATATCAACAATTAATCTCTGCCTGAAATGATCATCCTGCTTAAAATAGCCTCATAATAAAGAGTTTCGTACAAGACATGTTTTATGAGGACACCTTGAGTATGGCATGAGGAACAGAATAGTAATGAATCTGCTGTAGCTCCTATATGGATTATTCCTAATACTTAAACTAATCCAGCTCTATTATAACCATCTTGTAGTTTACAGTAGGCAAAAAAAAAAAATATATGCAAAATGCAAGTGAGTAAATAGATCCATCACAACTTCATATTTTAAACATCTAAAAACATCTGAACTTTCAAAATTAATGTTAACATGTTAACTGCTGTCTATCTACCTGTCATACTTCCTGATAAATTACGCATAAGTACAGCGCAAAACTGAAAGGTGATTGTCAGTACATCAAATGTTCCTGCACTCAGAGTGAAATATCACAGCAGTCGACAAATGAAACCTGGCAGTGTCTTTGAGCCTGCTGTGCAGGAATATGTGCTGCAGCCGCTTAATACACAGCAAACCCAATACCCCCATCAAAAGTGACACAATCCATATGCAAGATGACAAATGCAGAGCCCAGCAGACAGACAGTGTGCTTCAAATGCTCCTGTTTGCTTTGTGTTGCACAGCAGGGCAGAAATCAATCCACAAATAGCCTTTTACTGCTGAAGCAGATAAGCCTATTCTCCAGGAGAAATAATCAGGAAATACCATGCAGTTATCAATTCAAGTTTAATAATGATATTGCACCTGTTTTGTGCATGGAATTGATCAATGGTAACATTGTACAATAAGGTTCAATTAGTTATGCATTAGGTATCATAAACTAGCAATGAAGTATATTCATTACAGCATCATTTTTTAGAAAATATACTGTTGTCCATTCATAATACTTTGTTAATTTATACAACTAAATCCATTAATATATGTGGAAATTAACATTAACTTCATAGGAAATTAACATTAACTATCAGTAAATGCTGCAAAGGTATTATTCATTGTTAGTTCATGACACCTAATGCGTCAATTAATTAAAACTTATTGTACAGTGTCATCTGATCAGTAAACTCACGAGATACTGAATGTACGTTTAATTTACATTATAAGCCCTGATTTACATTATAAGCCTTATAGCAGGCTACAGGCTTTTACTCATGTACGTGAAACTGTTTGACATTCAGCTGTTATGATTTATTATACCTGCAAGTCCCTTGATTCTAAGTGTCAAAACTACAATTCATCATAGACCAAGAATAGAATGGAAGTAGAGTTCATGTACAGAAAAATGGCATTGGATTATAATGTTCACACTTATTCTTGACTTGCCTGCATCATGTACTGTCCACTCTTGAAAATAAAGGTTATTATTTGCAATGATGGTTCCATGAAGAACCTTTAACATCATGAAACATTTCCATTCCAAAAAATATAGTGAAAAAAAAACATTCTTCTTATTAAAATGTTGTTCACACTAAGAAAAAAAGAACTGTTCTTTGGGGAACCGAAAAATCATTCTCATGACATTGCTGCAAAAAAACACCTTTATTTTTAAGAGTGAATAAAAAAAATCCCACTATGAAACATCAGGCACGATCAGCATGTGTCAGGATCCGAATCATGACTTCCTGGTTAAGGAGTGTGACAAAGCCAAAGACCACTTACACTCATTAACCACTAATCAAGCTGAAAGATGTTACCAAGCAACCGCCCAGTCTATTGGATCACTGCCATGGAGCCTCAGAGATATACAGCCCATCACTGAGCTGTGAGATCAGCGGACTAGCGGAGCAGGAGCCGGTACTGAGCGCAGCTAATGCAGCCAGAAGAAGGTGTTGCTACGGATGGGAACGCAAGACACTGATGCTGAGAAACAGCCGTGAGAATTAAAGGTCTTACCTCTCCTGGACTGTCTAATCTTGGGACTTAGCATGGTGTTCATAGCTGAGCAACACTGTCCTCCATCCACATGTTGGGATCCGCACTCTACTCTCCTCCTGAGCCTCGCCCTGTTGCACCTCTTCCGCCTGCTCTGGACAGCATCTGTCTTCCTCCCTCCCTTCCTCTCTCTCTCTCTCTCTCCCCCCTTTCATGTCCCACTGGCCCACTGCATGGAGCGGCAGACTTCCCGGCCCCTCCCACCCTCATCATGCAGAGGCAGCTGGAGGAGAGAGACCTCTTGCACACGCTCAGATCCACCCTTACCCATAATGCATTATTTATCCCACACCACCCAAATTAATTCCACTCTGGACCAGCCATTAAAGGCCTGGATGATTACACTCAATAATTCAGTGAAGCAGAAACAGAAGGGCTTCTGCCATTTCTCCCCCTTCCCTGTCCCTCCTAATTGGCTCTTTAGTACAGTGACTGTATCTGCATGTGCTTGTGTGTACTATTTTACATACTTCTCTATTTCCCTCCTTCACTCTATGTTAGCTTTTTTCTTTCTTTCTTTCTTTTTTTTTTTTTTAGTTTTGCTCATTGCAAATCACTTCCAAAAACAAAACAAAAACAGATGTTAATGGGTTAGTTTGGCCAAAAAATTAAAATTCTGTCATTATTTACTCACTCTCATGGGTTAAAACCCATATGCTGTTTTTTGTGGACCACAAAGAGTATTTTAGAATAATTTTCTGGTATTTTCCATATAACAAGCTCCAAAAAGGACCAGAAACAACCTAAAAGTACAATAAAAGTAGTCTACCTATTTATGATTTGTGTGCTTTCTGAAAAAAAAAAAAAAAAAAAAAACTAAAAAAATTAAACTAAATAGAGTTTCAGAAGAATTAGAATATGACTAAATAGGCTATTTTCATGATCATTTTATAATTTTTGGAGGTTGACAGACATGGTCATTATGTCATTTATGAAAAGAGCTGCATATAAATATTCTTTGAAAGATAGAAATACAGTGGAACATTGGGGTGAATAAATAACAGATTTTTATTTTTAGGTAAACTAATCCTTTGAATTTTTATTCATCCCTCATTTAGCTTTAACTGTATTATTAGCGTTTAGTAGCTACTTTGATAATTAAAAAAAAAGTTTCCTAAAATAAATTCTGTCACACTTTTCACAGCATCAATGTTACACATTGTATTTCACAACAGTTGCAACAGTAACAATACTTTGATTGCAGAACTACATGGTGACTGTATGTTAGAAGATTTGAGAATTCATTTAAAAAGTTTATGGTGAAAGTCTCACAGTAAGAGCCATATAAACAAAGCCTCTACTTATTAATGAGGCATTCAATTAAGCATCTAGAATATACTACATACATAGTCATAGGTCGTATAAATGTTATGACCTGTTAGTCATAGTCAAGTTATAAGAGATGTCTTAAATTAAATTACTATAAGAACACTTCCAGTCAAATAATATGAATAAAAAAAGTCACTTAATTACCTAAAAATCTCCATCGTCTCTCCATCGTAGTAAACACTCAGAGCTGTACATTAGGGCTTATGATTTAGCATAGTCATGTATGGCATTTGAAACTAACCGCTTCAAATATCTGTGTAAGTAAAAGGAGAACTACAGTTAAAGTTCAGCAATGTGACAGAGCCAAAGACTCCCACTAAGGAACTAAGGGGAGGAGAATGATTTGCCAAGAATTAATCAGATCTAATAAATCCACATCTTAAAAATGTGTCCACATTATCAAAAAATAAAAAAATAACAATAGTGGTCCTCAGTGGAAAATTTGTCCCTCTAATACAAACACTATGAGATCAGTGTTTTTATATTCACTACTCTTGATTAACTAAATTCTAGCTAAAAATATGTACTTAACTGCATAATAAAGGGGAAATTTACAAAAGCTGAGAGGAGTAAAATCACAAGAAGGTTGGTAGACTGACAGAGACATCTAAGGAAATGACGACTGCTAATGCAGAAGTGAAAACAGCAGTGCAGTGTGCAAGTGCCTCTTATTATGGCCTTATATGTCATTTAGTAGGATGTTTTCTTATACTTATTAGTACTGATTAAACAAATGCAATTAATGAAGAGCAATGATATCAAGTAGTGCAAAGTGGTGTGTATAACACTTTATGGAATCGAGCCCAGGGCAGTGTAAAATGTGTGATTGCCCTGGAAAAGTCATGTAGTATTAAGTGTAAATACAGATACAGGAGGAAAACTCTTTTTGAATTGAACGTCTAAATGTAATTTAGACTCCAAGTATAAGCCTGCAACTATCATTAAAATACAAATCGCTCAGGCAGAGTCTAGCGTGGGGCCAAATAAACTAGCAGTTAGACTGAATTATCATTTAATTCAATAATAGATGTAGAGGGAATGAAGATGAGCACATGATGCACTGATTCACTCTGAAAGACTGAAGAGTTTTCGACTGATAAGGAAACACATGCTTCATACAGACAAAGAAGTTGTCTAAGAAAATACAATAAAAGCCCTGAATCAAACCCTGGACTTGGATGTCCCATCTTGAATATGAGGTTGAATATGCTCTCTTGCATTACCAGGACTCTGCAACAGTAGTATCAGAATGCTTTTACTCACCGCCATGTCACTTAGACCAATGATATAGGTCTGCTGATTCCCCCCCCCCCCCAAATGGTATTACTGCAGTAAAATCAATGGAAAATTAGCAGCAGACTACACAGGCCTCGCAGATGAATAATGATGGACACCCATCTTAAAAGCAGGGCTGGGAATGCAGTGTGTGCGTCTCCAGATGCTGTCAGAGCAGCCAGAAGAGAAGAAACAAAGCTGATCAAGAATTACTTAAAAAATAAATATATAAATAAACACATTTAGTGTTTTAAACCGCTGATCTCTGTATATATAATTAAGCTCATTCAAATTGATGTTACAAAATAAATTTTCTAATCTTTATTTTGTAGAATAATAAAAATCAAATACTTTATCCCAATATAATATGCTAATAAATGACTGAGCATCCATTTTAAGTGTGTTGTTTTTGCAAAAACCTCACTTTGCATATTCATTTGGCCTCATTCAAATACAGATTTATTTTTTACTTCAAAATATTCAATGAGAGATCAAAATATACATTTACACTGAAAAACATTTATTTAAAACGTTTCCTATAAAAATACATAAATTAAAAATTTACAATACAGATACAGTTATAGCAAGACAAGGCAGCAGCGACCTCTGTTCATGTAAAGCACTATTATGAAGATTTATAATCTAGGTAATATAATGTTTGTTTGTTTTTTTCGTTTGCTTTTACAAACTATGGGAGTCACAATTTAACAATCTTAAACTGAGGAAATATTCCCTGTCAATTAAGGCTGGAATATACTACACAATTTTTAGACTCTTAAAGAGTTTTTAACACAAAATGCATTATACACTTGCTGATATTGTAAATGGTTACAGAAAAAACTGGGCATTATACACTAAACAAATAAGGATTTCATCGACTGTCACGTCGTTCCGAACATAAACCGTAACAGAAAAATGCACCTCATTGCAAGGAGATGCATGAGAAATGGAAACAACATTTAGTCTAAAATCAGCTCAAAATATCAATCATGTTTGATATCCTTCGAATGGGTAGGCTGGAGCTAGAAAATCTGAATCTGTGCCCATCAAACACTGTAATTCAGAGCAACATCTGAACAAAAGTTACACATTCAAGCCTTTATAAACAAATATAAGAATCTAAACTGTGATGTTGCTTTGTTATTTCAAAGTCTCTATATGTTAAAAGACTGACTGCGCTCCTGTCTTCTTTTCCCTTCAAGCAGAAAAGAGAGGATTGTGCCCAACCGCTGTCTTTTAGAAGGCCCTTTTTGGTTGTACCGCCTAAAGTAGGTGGTGGTTCCCATGGAAATGGCATGAAGCTGCTCAACTAGCAACCATCCCACCCAGGTCAGAGAGAGGAAGTTGAGCAGAGTCAGCAGGAGGACCCAGGCCTCTCTTCCTGCCACTAAGCCCCAGTCAGACAGCTGCAAGCCTGAGAGTTTCAGGTAGAGGTAGTACACCGCACAGAGGATGAAGACAAGGTGAGCCATTACCATAGACATGATGAAGAGGATGAAGATGCGGTGGTTGTCCCGTCCCACACATTGATTGAGGAAGAGGCAGTGGTGGTCATAGTCTTGGATGCACATGTCACACAAACGGCAGTGTTTACAGTTGTCCACTTGGATCAGCTGAAAGAAAATAGCTTGTGCAGTTTTGAAATTTGAATTTTGATAATAACAATAATAATACATTTAAAAATATATATATATAATTTTTGTACATGGGTATTTAACCATTCAAAATGGTTGGTTCAACCATACACCCCTTTAAAAAACATATTTAATGCTGTGAATAAATTAAAGCTGCAGTCAGTAACTTTTTTGTGTTCAAAATTTATTTTTCGGACTATTTTAGACTGGTTCGGGTAGGTACCGCTGCGGAGTAGCCCAGTACCTGCGTGATTCGTCATAGACATAAACAGAGAGAAGTAGTTCCGGCTACAAGGTTCTTCTGCAAGACGCACGCAGTTCTGTTTATTAACCGCTAGAGCGCCAAAAGTTATTGCAGCTTTAACGTCATCTCAAAATATGTCAGCAAACAGATTAAGATCCAGTTCTGATTATTAGTATTTATATGAATTAAAATATTGCTTTAATTATTATTTAAACAACAACAAACAACAATAATAATATTAAATATAAAATAATTCAATTTGATTTAACCATTCAAAAATAGTTCCAACCCTCCAAAGAAAACTATTTTGATCAGGTAAATTTAAAAAATCAGAAAAGAGATTCAGACACAGTGCTGGTCAAATAAGTGCTCACCTCACAGTAAATACAGAATCTGTCCGGGCTCTTTCCAGCTTCTATTAAGTCTCCTATGCTGGAAAACTGGGAATCAGTGTCAGATTCTTTGAGTTGTCCTGGGTTCTGGTTTAAAACTTTCCAAAAAAGTCCAGAGAGCACACAAAAATGGACAAGTGAAAAATTTAAGAGGGTATAAGCTGGCCAAAAACGTGAGCGGTCAAGGAATAATTGACAAAACATCCAAAAGATTTCAACTTTTGAAAGAGATTGATGACATGCGCTATCTGCAAAGGATATTAGGTACAATTTTATAGAGAAAGCAAGCTATGGAATGAATTAGGCCCGCAGTCAGTGTTCCCAGGTAAACAGGGTTTGGTATCCTAAGGTCCAAATGAAAAAGATGAAAAAAGTCATTATGCAATCATCATTCTTTATATTAGCAGTGATAAGCCCTCTCTAAGCACAACCCTCTAACCTTTGAAAGCTGCTCAGTCTGTGATATTGAGAAAGAATAACTTTTGCCATACAGGGGAAAAGCACTGCAGAAAAGATAGCCCCATATTCACCAAGAGCCGCAGCAATAATGAGAACAGCAGCCCCGCTGAGAGACGGTAACAGCAGCATCCAGAAGTACATCACTGCAGAACAGACCATTTCATGAATTACAGCCGATCAATATCATTATACAACAAACCCAAAGGAAAAGAAACAGTCATACCATACGAGTCCTTAGGAATCAGATCTTTTGGTCGTTGACTGAAATGCGTCATAATCCTGGAGAGCTGCTGATGTCTACATAAATATTAGAGGAAAAAAAAGTAGATTCTGTTAACAATTTAAACTTCCATTAATGTCAAAGTAACAATAATTACACATAGAAAATACAATACTGCATGAATTGTCAGTCGTTGTTTTTTTTTTAAATGTGCCCTACTTAAAACTAAACATTAACTGCAGTGCAGATTAAGTAAAGTATTCTTTGCGTTTTCTGGTTTGACCATGTAATTTTTTTAATTCAATGAATTTCCAAAATCTTAGTCTGTGACAAATCCGGCTAATATAAATAAATCGATTAATAAAAATAGAGTCTTTATATTTTCATTGGTTCTCAACAGACCTAAATGTATTCCCTTGATTACAGAGGTCTAGAGGTGTGAGGCCAGTGTGGTTTTTCATGTGTAAAATGTTGAATCCGGCACTCTTCAACAGTAGCCAGCACACCTCAATCATGCCTTTCTCTGCAGCCACATGAAGTGCTGTCGCCCCCTGGTGGTCAACTGCCTCTGGCGTGCATCTCTGGTTAAAGATTTAAAGCAAAAGTGGCTAAAAATTTAGAAATGCAGCAAAAGTCATGCAAGCACTTAATTAACTGTGATTTTATTAAATACGTATAAATAAATAAAGAAATAAACTGTTATTTATGCATTGTAAAAGATTAGCTTTAAACCATAAGCAAAGCTTATTATTCCAAGTCTCTTTAATGTCTGTCTGTGGGATGCATCACTAAAGAGTGTGGGTACATTGTCAGCAAATTCTCATTTTTGGGTGAACTATTCCTTTAAGGAAAATTTAAACCTTAGGAAGAGAAGAAATTTAACTAATTAATGGCATTGTTTGGATTCTCTCTCTAGGAATAGTAGAAGTGTAAAAGCTGGTTCTGAAAGTAAAAAATGAAAGAAATGCAATGAATTTCCACACTGATAGGAGCAATTTATAGCAATTTTCAGGCATTCTGCATTCTACTATCAGTGTTTTGATGTCCATTTTCTCCAGTTGTACCTTGTGAAAAAACTACAAGCAATGCTGTAAAGTAAAGGTGCTTACATTTGCTCTAAGGAGATACCGGACTACGTCAGAATTGCCTGTGGAAGCTGCCAAATGCAGCGGAGTGACCTTATAGTTATCGGCATCTGTGAAACTAAACATTCCAGTCTCCCACAGGTACTGCGTGGCAATACTGAGAAAGAAGAAGAAAGAGTGAAGAACATACAACACTATATTTGAGTATGCAGTATACACAAAAACAAAACTACAATTCTTATCATTCTAGTGTAACAGGCCCAGTTACTTACACGCTTCCACCACCGGCTGCATGATGAAGAGACGTTTTCCCTTGCTCATCTACTGTGTGTAAGTCTGCACCGTGCTGCATCATTTTGTGCATGATATAAATATTGCCATTTCTGTTAGAATAACACAGTACGGTAAGCCCACTTCTTAGGACACTGGTGTAATGATCTTTCAGGAGAAGCAAAGTTTATGATGGATGTTTTAATTAAATTCACAAACACAAGATGGATGAGGTCTCTTGTACCTGCAAGCAAAGTGAAAAGGGGTTTGTCCTGCATCACAGGGAATGTTTGGATCAGCACCGCTGTTCAGCAGAAGCTCAGCCATTGGCCGGTTTCCATGGAGAGCAGCAAAGTGAAGGGCTGTGAAACCTCCCCAACCTGCGGAAATCAGAAAAGTTTACAACAACCACTAACCTTGAAACACAAATATCATGCTGCTGGGTTTTTGACTATCCAAAAACATCGAGTCGACAATTAACATGGATATAACACATCAGCTATAAGAGTTTATAGTCAATTCAATTTGTTTGTATATGAATTATACTTTTTTTTAGTCTTTTATAATACTTAATATTATAATACTTAATAATTTAGTAAACAAAACCAGTTCCTTAATGACAAATCATCCAGGAAGTGACAACATGTTTTGTGGTATTATTTGGTTTGCCTTACTTTTATAACATTCTAGCCAGTCACATCATAGAAATCAATATTATGTTATTATAAACATATTAGAAACATTTCAAAGACGTCAAAATTGACATACGTGTAATAACTCAAATTCTATTGCTGAACAATTAGCAAGCTCTTTATTTTCATCCTGTTGTCCAATTCTGTAAATAAATTATAATTAATACATTGTAAATAAATCTAAACAAATAGCTTGCAGACATACTCAAATCACAACTAACATTTATTTTTATAGAGCTCAGAAGGTTCATTCCCTATTAATCAACAATTCAGTTTTATGATTATTAATCATAATTTACTCAAAATACCAGTTACGACAGCTTTCAGAATATTTGTTCCTCTTGTTTGATGACTGTGTTGACAATTTCATTGTAGTAACAATAAGTGTAGTATTTTGGGGGGGAAAGTAGTATATGGTTATCAAGGTACATTTGTCGAAGGGTAGAACATCTTACAAAGTGTAACAGGTATCGGAAACAGACTGGAAGAAACACGGCTATTGAAACGGCAAATGCTTTAAAACTTATCGCACATCTAGGTATTTTCTTTAATCGAGTGGCCATAAATAGATAATAAAGCAAACGATAGGTGGGTGAAAGAATGGAAAAAACCCGCTTACTCGACGCTCCATTGACCTGAATAGGATCAGGAAGGTTAAGGTGAAATGTTGACGGAGGATCAGTACAATCTCTGTCATCATCTGTCACCGTGGATCAATTACAGTCCCCTTTACAATAAAAGACTCACCTTTTTGTTTCAAAACACCTCGATCCTGCTGTAATAAATGGGAAACTCGATCGATCTCCCCCCGTTGAATCGATTCAAATATAACGTTACAACTTCCTGAAGCCTGCAGCATTCTGCCACCATGTATTTACGCCTTCTGTAGGCTGAAGAAACTATTGACAAACTGTAAGAAAACCATTATAAAAGGATATCTTGTTCTGTTAGACTGGTGCAGCAGAAAAGTCTACGTACACCATAATATCCTCCCGTTAGGTTATCAGGCAGTCGGTAAGTGAGCGAATCTGGTAATATGTAAATATACTGTACTGATTGAAGGAGGGAAGCTCCGCCCTCTGGTGGATGGGGTTTATGTTCAACCAATGAACAGAAACGAGTGGAATGGCTAATATTTCCTCTAGTGGGCGCTCGGCGGCCCAAAATCTCAGTCAATCTTATAAAAGATAATCGTTTGAAATATGCAAACGATTTAAATGCAAAGACTGGTATATGGTATACATATAAAATCTTACCTCAGCAATCTCGAGAGAGAGAGAGAGAGAGAGAGAGAGAGAGATGTTTTAATTTTTTTTCCTTATGATGCAACCGCAAACGACAGTGATTGGTTCAGCTACACCAGCGCGGAGAAACGTCACAGGTACCACATGACAAGGTTACTGAGTCTGCTACAGATGTCTTGATGAAATTGTACACCTAAATAACGCCACTGAAACTTAAATAATTCTTTAAGGAAGAAGAAAGGAGCCAAGAAATAAAAAATAATAAATAAACCCCGCTAATAGAGAATAGTCATTCATATATGTCAGTGATTATTATAACACATTTTCCTATTCTGTCTACTCATTTCTATGTTGTCAGCACGTCTTTTTAACGTCTCACAGTCAATTAGTACAAATTAAAGTACAAAAAAGTACAAATTAAAATGCTAAGCAAAAATATACTTTTTTAAATAACGTTAGTAGACACTTGAGTTCCATTATGCACAAAGTGAAGTTTGAGTATATAAACTGAATGTTTATACTGACAATTTAATAATTTAAGAAAGTCACGTGCGCTCAAAATGGGACACAAGATCTATTTTTGTCCGACTGTCTGTTCTGCAAGACAGTAAGTGTGTATATAGGTTCATTTATTTATTTTAATTGTGTTTATGCCTAACTAAACTAGCCAAGAACTCGATCTTATATAAAATAAGGATTAAGGCATACGAGTTTATCAGATAAATATCAATTGTACGAGTGTTTAATCTATTACTTTGTTTAGTCATTAGGTGATTTTCATTGTTCTTATTTTAGAAATGTTCTTTCTATTTTTAACAGTTTCCATGTCTAGTGTAATATTTTTGTGCTATCTTAAATTACCACATGATGTCACTGTTACTCAACATCTTACGTATTTTCAAGGGCTTATTTGAAGAAAATTGCAATCACACCACAAGGCATAGACGCCATTTACGTTCCCTTAAACTCATTTTTGATTGGTCGATTTTTTATCTCCTTTTTGGAATAATATAACTAGAATCAGACGTATTGCTTCAATGAAGTCTTCTTCACTTGATCCTACTTTGTCTATTGAAGTGTTGAAAACACACACACGCGCAAGAAAGTCCTCCTTCTTCTTTTTTCACTAGGAAGTAAGGCACATGACCAGGCGCAGCTGATGTCAGAGTTTCATACTGTGCAAAGTTCAGTCAAGCAGATTAGGAGGCATGTCTCAGCCGGCCACTCGCTGAGTGCTGTGACATGGGAAGCCAGAGGAAAACCTGTCCAGCCATACGTCTACGTACACAAGCCTTAGCAAAGACTTGAGATGCCACCCACCAAACGACAGGTATGTGTGGGGTTACAGACTGACTAAACTTTGCCTGGGGTTCATATTAGTTTTGAAAGGACTCAACAGACTCATTTTGACAGCTGTTGTTGTGAGGTTGCGTGCTGTCGTAATTCATTTGTATTCTCATTTAAGTGCATTCAAAGCATTTCTGTTGCTTGGAGATTCAACTTTCAGGAGGACAACATGATAAAGATAAAAATAAACAAGGAAGCTTGACTGATTTTCGTTAGATACTTTGAAAGGCACGATTTGTTTGCTCTCAAACTAATTTGTTTGTATCAGGTTTAAACATTTCAGCAATAGACACGCCAACTACTGTGGAGCATTAAGAATATTTACCGCAGTCAAAGCTTTGAATAAAATAGTGAGACAACATTCATGTGCTGTATTTAGCCATTGAGTGAATAAACTGGTGGGAATGTGCAGTGCAAACATGTCATTTCTTCAGGAATGTGAATTGTCCTCCCTGTAGCAAAACAAGCTCATGTCTTGACATCACAAGATCCCATTAACATGTGAACAGCTGATTGTAAGTTACAGGAAAACCCTCCAACTTACTGCTGTATTTTGGTAACAGAAAGAAGGCAGTTGCAAATTTGCTTTTTAATGAAAGTTTATTGGCAGACGCTTCAGTTTCAGTGTTTATACTGTACAGTCCTTTGTTGCAACTTCCTAAAAAAAAAAGTTTTTTTTTTGCTAGAGTGTTTAATCAGAACAATGTCTCAGGTGTTTCACCTAAAATTATCCCATTGTTAATTTTTATTTGTTTATTTTTTTAAGGAGCCAGTTGGAGAAATGGACAGAATCAATAAGGACAATGGGGAACTTAGTGCGTCAGGGGAGAGTTCAAAGAGTATAGAAGTGAAAACTACCCAAATCCAAAGTGAGACAAATGGGGACCTGAAAGCACATGAGGATCCAGTGGTGCTTCTGAAAGATCAACTAACTCAGCTGGGTACTATAAGCCAACGGTCACCAGAACAAAGAGACCTAGAGCTCAACCAACTTCTGCTTCGGTTCATCCAGGTACAGAAAATCAGTTAGAGCAGTGGAGGAAAACTGATTATTCAGTTGATCAAACATTATCCATTGGCGGTCTTTCAAATATGATTAATTACATACAATATATTTAGTTTATATACAAATATATATACATATATTTTACAAACGCACAGACACACACACACACACATACACATACACACACACACACTACTGGTCAAATGTTTGGGGCTGGTAAGATTTTTAAAAAATATTTTTTAAATCCCTATGCGTTTTTATTGGATCATATATAATACAGTAAAAACAATAAAATAGTAATTTCAATAGTAATACATTTTAACATGTAATGATTTATTCCTGTGGTGGCAAAACTGAATTTTTTTCAGTGTCACATGATCTTTCAAAAATCAATCTAATATGCTGATTTGTTGCTCAAGAAACATTTCTTATTATCAAAGTTGAAAATAATCGTACTATTTAATATTTTTGTGTAAACTGTGAGACATTTTTTCAGTATTGAAAATGATAAAGTATTCTTTGATGCACAGAAAGAACAGCATTTAACTGAAATAGCATATTTCAAGACTTTACTTTTGCTACCCTGAAGCATTGAATGGCAGTGTATATATAAGGGTGTTTAAACACTTGATTTATAATGTATTTTGGTCATATAAAGTCTTGAGATCTAATCTCTTTAAGAATTTACATTTTTAGATTATATTAGCTACCCATGAGTTATTGGATGAAATTTTTGCCCCAGAAGCAGACTGCATCACACTGACACAGATTAAACTAAAATCTTGCATTTCCTGTTTAAATTCCAGCAGTAATTTGTCACTACGTGTCAGTTGGTCTAGTTTGCTGCTGTATTGACAAACACTCATGACCTACCGAAATGCAATCACGCTCACAGGCTTAGTGTGTGTGTGCATGTGGGGGTTTACACACGTGTGACTCATTGACTTACAACTCCTGGATTCTTACTGGGATTTAACCAAACATAGAGTAAGGAGTAAGGCACCACATCTGCTTGGAATGTCACACAGAAGTAGGGATTGAAGTTTGGAATGTTGAAATATTTACACAGCTTAGTAGGGATTGAAATTATAATTAATTAGGGAAACGAAACTTATGTTGCTATGAAAATATTTATTGTTGGAAGTTCGCCTCTGGTTAGATGTTTTTGTTTCTTCCTTGTGATAAGTGCTGATTATGCTATCCGTTCGCTATTGTCATGATTGCCATTGTGAGAAACATGTCATAAACATATCAAACCTGATTTATTGTGTTCATGTTTAAATAGCAGAAATAATTATTCCACTTACTCTTTATAAGGTTTCAGAGAGCAGCAGTGTCCTTGATGATCTGGACCTCCAGGGCTTGGCGCTGCAGGTTGGAGAAGCTCTTGTCTGTCACATACAGCAAAGAGTCGCAGAAAAGCCTGCAGGTACCCAAAAATAACTTCCGCAAAGGTGTAGTTGGCAGTGTAATTGGTGAGGTCACTAAAGGCCAAAAAAAAATCAAACCGAGAGGTTCTGTTGGTGTTTGAAGGGAAGTTGCTCACTTCTTTATTACACAAACATGTGGCAAAATAAGTTGCATGATAATGTTTACCATCCTTGCTATTGCCTGTGTGATGCATTTGTGTTCATTTCTTATTATGGTGTTTAGTTGAAATTATTATTCAAAATGGATGTTGATGTTGAAGGAACTGAAAACCTTACTTATCTGTTGTGTGCTGATCTAAGATCAAATGGTTTAATCGTGCTGTCTGTTGTTTTTATGGCTTTGTTTAAAATAGAGGAAGCCCGATATGAATTGGAGCAGTTGTTTCAGAGGTCAGAGGTCAGAAGCAACCAAGGATGGGTTCTGCTCAAATCAATCTCTCTTTTGTCTAACAGAGACTCTGTAAGTTTTACTATTAAACTTATTATATTTATGCAGTCAGCTCCATAATTACATTGCTATTGTTTTAGTAATAACTATGCATTTTTTAAAATGTACTTAAAGAGACTTTCTGTTGCTCACGATTATTTACTCATGATTGCTGAATAAAAATGATTCCATTCAGTATAAAAGGTAACAAGTAATAATTATTTTCTCCTAGAAAATTCCTTTTTCTTGTTATGGTTTTATTACAAAATTAAGTGTTCAGATGCCTACAGTAGATCTGTCATTGAAAGCATTCCTCTGTTTGACAGAGAAAAATCCAATCTAGTCATGTTTTGACCAGAGGTTCTTGTGTTCTTTAACAGGAGGTTGACGTTATGATCAAAACAGGTCTTCCGGCATCGTTAGTCAAGTGTCTGTACCTGTTTGTAGCTTTGCCTCCCCGAAAAGAGAGCTTTGTCTCTGGCAATGATGTCGAAGAGGAAGTCAAATGCTCTTTTCAGGATACTCTTACTCAGGTTTTTACATTTTGACATGTTTTGTTTTATATTATGAATCACCACAAATGCTCAACTTGTGTATCAAAATGGGATAATGTTTCCCCATTAGCACTTCCAGTTTCAGAAGCAAACTTGCAAAAAATGATTTAGTTCTTAAAGTGGATGACCATTTATACAACGTTTGCATGCATATCTAAAACATTTAATGCATTGGTGTCAAACTAAGAGAAATATGTCTCTTTAAACCTTCACCTCTGCTCAGGTGATCTTGCAGCTGTGCAGGCATGTGCGCTTCGTGGAGGTTCTGCTGGAGACCCAGGAGCTTTCGAGTGTGATCATCTCTCTCACCCTACTGTGGGATCAGTGCAGCCCCTCATGGAGACAGCAGGCATCTCGTGTGCTCAGAGCAGTGTCTGCTGCACAAGCTCACAACACTGTACCGGCACTGCAAGGTCAACAACTACACACACAGGCTTCAGCCCATTCTTTGTCCAAATAAATGTATCTTATGAGAGCATTCTTATCAGATCTTATTATTTTTCATAATAAATGGATTAAAATGATTCACAATTAGTTTATTGAACAAGTACATTGGTGTAATAAGTGTACAATAGGTAATATCTAATTTTTTCAACAACAAAATGATTATATTTTGGATAAATATAGATATAGGCACTGTAAGCACATCGTCAGATGACAGTGATTTTGATTTACTTTCACATGATGCTTATTTGAATTACCTAGTTGTCCCAATCCTCTGATTACATAACGTTTGTTTTATTTACTGGAGATCTTCATTAGGTCTAGGCAGGGCTTCAGTTAGAAAATCAAGTCAGAAAGTTTGACTGGGGACATCTTGTCTTGAAGCCAGTGACAACAAGAACAAATCTGCTGGCTAATTTAGGGAGACTTAGTTCCTGAATTGTTGGTGATGTTTATTTGAATTGTTAGTATATACTTCAGGTACGTACTACTACAAGTGTATTACTATTTATGCTTAGTTTTGGTGTTTTGTTTTCTTTAGCTAGTAACTGCATGAAGATCTGCATCCAGAACATGCATAAGATCAGCGAGAACGTCCCTGGTCATGTTCTATCTGAGGTGGCCGTGAGTGTATTCAGCTTTGTGAAGGACTCTTATGCCATCAGCCCTGCTCTTTTTGAAGAATTTGAGAACAATGATGGCTATGACATCTTTCAGGCCATCTTGTTACGGTAAATTCATGATTTGGAGGGGGGGGGGTCGTAAATATAATAGGGGACTGTCATTAAATATTGCAGATGTGAAAGGCACACAACTGAAGACTAAATGTCTTTGATGCATTAACAATTAGGTGGACCACCACCTTCATAAAAAGCATTTGCTTACTTCATTCTTAGGTACTTTCCATTCCTTTCTGTAACTCTCTTTCTTCCGCTCAGTCTCAGCTCCTTCCTCCTGCAAGTTTCTTTTTGAATGCTGCAGAATTCAATAATTAAAGAGTTCATAATGAGATCAGCAGTAAATTGAGCTCAATCACATTACTGATCATGCCAGCTCTCTCTAACCCACTGTGTCTGCGTTTCCTCGCAGCAAGGGTCACTGCAGGACAAGACTGCCCTCACTGAACAATGGGTCTCATTCACTAAGTGTGCGTACGCACTTATTTGTTCATAAAACCTGTGTGAAAACATTACCTACCAGAAGGTAACATTTTCATGTTAAAAACTCTTCTGCGTCACATACTGTAAGCAAGATTGCTTAGTGAATGAGGCCACTGTTATTTAAAGTTGAGGGTGGTAAGACGTTTTGAAAAGAAGTCTCTTATGCTCACCAAGGCTGCATTTATTTGATCAAAAATACAGTAAATATTGTGAAATATTGTTTCCATTTAAAATAATTTTTCTATTTTAATATATTTAAAAAAATAGTTTATTTCTGTGATGGCAAAGCTGATTTTTCAGCAGCCATTACTCTAGTCTTCAGTGTCACATGATCCTTCAGAAATCATTCTAATATGCTGATTTGGTACATTTCTAATTATTGTCAATGTTGAAAACAGTTGTGCTGCTTAATAATTTTGTGGAAACATGAAGTTCAAGAGAACAACATTTATTTGAAATGTAATTTTTGTAACATTGTAAATCTATTTACTGTCACTTTTGATCATTTTAATAGGTCCTTGTTAAGTAAAAGTATTCTTTTTTTTTTTCAAATCAATTGTACCGACCCTAAACATTTAAACAGTAGTGTTCATTCATACTGTGTTTACTTGGGAAGGACATATTGACATATTTTTGCCCTTCTGCAGCTGTGAGGAGGAAGTGACAGAAGAGCACTTCCTAGCCGTTCAAGACCTTCTAGGCCTCATCGCGTCATTCACGATTTTTGGCAAGGCTGAGCTGAAGGTCGCCATATGTGTGAACAACCCCCAACCACCAGGTTTCAGATTCGACCCCACCCTGACTAACGGTAAGCCGCCATGACAGACAGTGAGTGCCACTCTGCATCTCTGCTCCACCACCTCATGGTAACGCAACAGAAAAGGCAATTATGTCCAGGATGATGAAGTGTAGCTCTCCTCACTAACCCGGTTAAGCCACCCTGCATCCATTCTCCTCATCCATACAGCAATTCTCCATTCATCACCTCCAGAGCACCTCACTCCTGAGAGAGAGAAAAACAGCCCCTTTTTTAACCTTTATTTCATTTGGCTTTGATGTGATTTTAATTATGGGTGAAATTCAATCTTATTACCCTCTGCAGCTATATTTATTTGCCATAAACATCAGCTCACCTTTTTCCAAAGAGCCAATCAGTCTTTTTCATATGTTGATGCATTTTAATGTTGCTATAGTTCTAAATGTGGTTTAACTTCTTTAATGCATGCCATTTCACACACTTTCGGCAAGCATAAGTGTGATACATAAGTGTGATACTTGATGCAGAGTTACTCATTTGCATGAGCTGAGCTCATTGATGTATATAATGGCATCAATAATGCTGCTGTCTCACTATATACTTTTAGGAATGGCATTACAAATTGTTATAAATATAAACTACAAATTTTATATTTACTGTATAGTATACATAAAGTCAATGAATATAAGGTTATACTACTCAAACATGCTGCAAAGTTCTTTTGGGCCAGTCATGTTAATTACATCTCAAATCAGAATTTATCAAGATCATTTTTGGAGCTGCTTTTTGTTTTATTTTATTTTATTGTTTTCAATTTTATTCACTTTCTTCATTGTACATTCAGTTTTTTTGACTAGAACATCTGTAAATAAATGCTTAACTAGTTGCTTCTTTTTCCCCTTACTTTCTACATGCCTGACTTCCTTTATATCTTCAGGTTCGCCAGTGAAGAACCTTACAGCCTTCAAAATTATCCAGTCCTCCTTCTTGCGGTCAGGCAACACGGTGATCTGCGGCCAAATCCTGCGCACCATCCAGATGATCTGGTCTTGGGAAAAGGCTAACTTCTTCCTGCTGGAGTGGTCTCTGCAGTCTCTGGCTCAGCTGGCTGAGTGTGTGTGGCAGAAATCGCC
>JAFVLL020010676.1:0-18454 GCA_021397915.2 Tor tambroides
TGGGATAAGTATAAATTTCTTTTTTGCTTGTGTAACTTGTGTGCTTATTGAAATCTGTCATGTATTTGTGATACTGTATTTTATATGCTATAAATAAAAATGTACCAATGCAACATTTAAACATTAAAATTATCATTTTGTGCTACAGTAATGAAAATTCACAACTGAAAATGACAGTACTCTCTCTTACACATTAGTATTTAAATTATAATATAAAAGCTGACTGTCCACGTACTGTATTTGGAGTCCTTCACATCCATTTTTTGTTATTAACATTACCATAATCGCCTAAAATAATCTTCACCTTTCAAAATGCGAGTAATTTTACTCTAATGAAAAAACTGTTAATGTAAATTCTGCTCACCTGAAATCAGTAACAGCTGCTGGACTGAACCTCACAGAAGATCTCAATTGTTATTTGCTGAACAAACAAATTTTTTTTTAAATTTATTTTTATGTACTTGTAAAACAATACAGAAGTATTTGCACATAAACAACCAATGTATTTATATATGTGTAAATATAAAGGAATATTATGTAGTTAAATAATTTAAAGAAAGAAAGACGTATGCATAAATATTTGTACACACCTGGAGTCTAGTTTGGCTGAATAATGGTCAGCTGAAATACTGATCTATTTAGTGAAGAATTAAGTCCCTCCCAACCAAATCCAATTGGCGAGTATGGAACACATTTCCATACTGTATATGTAGTGCTTTCAGAAGTGTGCATTTAAATGTATTAATTTAACCGACACTTTTATCCAAAGTGCCATACAAAAGAGGAAAACAAGTGCTAATACAAAGTTTCAAACAAAGTGTTATGTTAGAACATGGGAGATATAAAAATAGTAAAAGCATATTTGATTTGCATAGAAGCAGGATGCAGCTCTCTTGAAAGAGATAAGCTTTTCAGTAGCACTGATAAACATGTCTGAATATCTGATTTGTTTAAAAACAAGGATGTGTCACATGCATGCAACCTCTTCATCGATACATGAGAAAAGTTGAGAAATTAGTTCTTCATTGTGACTGTAATTAATAAATTACCAATTAAAAATAAATAATGGGCTCATTTTGTCAATACTGTAAATAATGATGAGATCACATTTTTAAAATATATCAATTAGATTTAGGGTTATGCGATGCAACATACAGTTTGTACACTATAAAAATCAATGCAGAGCCCCCATAAAACATGGAAACCCAACAATTTAATAATGACATTTTTCAATTTTCAGTGACCTAAAGTGAGTAATACTGTACATTATTTATATGATTAATAATTTGATAAAGCATAAGAACATTATCTAACTAGTGTATGAGCTAGTTAAACAATAATGATTTTTTTGCAGTGACAATGAATGAAGAACTCACAATTTGTATATAGACTTTATGTATTAATGTATGGACTACAATATATAAACTTTGAGCTAACTATAGTCTGAGAGTTAGATTTGTAAGTACTTTATTTCTGTATTATAAAGTGGTGCTTAATTTGTTAATGTTAAAATTAACATAACGTAACAGATTAATTAATGCTGCTGAAGTATTGTTCATAAGATTAACAAATAGAACCTTATAGTAAAGTGTTACCTTTAAAAGTATGTATTTGTTTTTTTTTTTAACTAGAAAAATAGAATTTTCGTATATGCAAACAAAGTGCTTGCTGTAAATCCATCTGATTCCTATAAATCACCTGACATTAAAAATGGAACTAAAATGCAGCAGAAGTTATGCAAACATACTGAGCAAACAAGGAACAACTGTGTGTAATCAAATGAAACAATGACAATGGCAAAAGAAGAAAATGGAAAGCAGACAGAGAATAAATAATAAAACAAAAATACCCCCCAACCTGCACAACTGTACAGTAAAAACATTGAATAAAAAGTGAGTGATGTTACGTTTGTTTAAAAAAAGAAAAAGAAAATCACGTTTTACTGTCTGTGAACGCAATGGCTAATCAGAGGCGTTCAGATGAGTCATTGCTGAAATGTTTTAATTTTTTCGAAGCACATTTTACAGATTCTAAAACACATCAATCTTAATAATGTACAACTTATATAATCATTTATGAATGACATGTGTGACCTTGGACCACAAAACCAGTTTTAAGTCGCACAGGCATATTTGTGGCAATAGACAAAAATACACTGTATAGCAGTCATCCTTGAGAAGTAGGACAAAACATGTCCAGCAATTGTAACTGCTATTAGGTTTAAAAATAAAAAAAATATTTTAAATTGTAAATGTGTTACGTGTCTGGTGTATATAACAAAGGAGCACGACGAAGGAGTAACAATAAAGAGTTCTTTTAATAGTCCATAGACTGAGAAAGGCACAACCAAACACAAATCCAAATCGAACTAATAGCAGACAAAGGACTATTGGAAAACACAGGCTTTAAATACTAAACGTAATCAAGGGGAAACAGAAACAGATGAGGAGCTAATTAACTAATCAGGGGAACTAAGAGAAACTAGGTCAAAGGAAGACAAGCAAAACTCTACAGAAACGTGACATTTCGCCCCCTCCCGGAACAAAGGTCTAACAGAGGAGGGAGGGTTACACGTTTAAAAAAGAAAAAGAAAATCACGTTTTACTGTCTGTGAATGCAGTGGCTAATCAGAGGCGTTCAGATGAGTCATTGCTGAAACATTCTAATTTTTTCAAAACACATCAATCTTAATAATGTACAACTTATATAATCATTTATGAATGATACCCAGGGATCCCTTTAAGGGGAAACTGTGTACCACACTGTAAAATTTTTGTTGTTGTTTTAACTTAAAAACGTAAGTGTTCGTGCTGCCTTAAATGTTAAGTTTTGTGAACTTAAATTGTGAAGTTGTCTTAAATAACAATAAAGTTGACGGGACTTTATAAAACAAGTGCAATGAACATAAATTAAATTTAATCATTTTAATTTTATTTTCCCACTAAAACAAGTTCAATTCATGAATCACGATACTGTATGAAGCATTCAGTGATGTGCTGCATAAACAATAACACTGCATGAACAACAATACTGTACAAACATACAGTAATGTACTGCATTAACAATAATACTGAATAAACAGTATAAAAATGTCTAAGATATTTTTATATTCAGTACATAAATTAGTACTGCATAAAAGTACCACGTCAAGAAAAAATTAAACTAAACATTCATTGTTTTAAAATACAATAACCAGAAATTCACAAGGCAAATCATTAAAGGGACAGTACACCCAAAAATGAAAATTGCGTCATTAATTACTCAATATTAATTATGTCGCTCCAAACCCGTAAGACCTCCGTTCATCTTCGGAACACAAATTAAGATATTTTTGATGGAATTTGAGTGGAACCACGTGTTCAATGTCATCACGCGCTTGCGTCATGTACTGTCGTGAATGCGCATCCACGAGAAACAGTAGAGACGAAAATGTGGAATAAAATTGTTATTTTTGTTTTCTTTGCGCAAAAAGATTACAGTTGACAGACTGATGTCACATGGACTACTTTGTCGATCTGCTTGCTACGTTTCTGGACCTTGATCATGTAAGGACCCTTGCTGTCTATGCAGGGTCAGAGAGCTCTCGGATTCCATCAAAAATATCTTAATTTGTGTTCTGAAGATGAACGGAGGTCTTACGGGTTTGGAGCGACATAATTAATATTGAGTAATTAATGACAGAATTTTCATTTTTGGGTGAAATAACCCTTTAACAACAAAAAGGTGCACATCATATACTTTTCAGCTAGGACACTATAGTTTTGCGAAGGAGACTTTTTTTTTTAAGTCCATGCATCTTCACAGAACACTGATCACCTGCAAGGTCAATAAAAGTCTTTTGAATGACCTCAAATGTGTAGCGTAGTTTTTTGGAGTAATCAACATTAAGCACAAAAATTAGTCCAACTAGTAGAGCTGTAGCATGAGGTAGGTCTTTGACATCTCTCAGGACAATCTGTTGCGCCAGCACCACAGAGTAGACAAAGGATCATCTCCATCAGGCATTATGAGAATGTCCACATCCATTCCTGCCATCACACGGTCTTCAGTGTCAGTTTCCTACAGTAATTGTATTATCAAAAGATTTACTAAGAATGTCAGTTATTTTACTGAAATAGTGTATAACCCAATTTTTTGCAGAACATTATGTAGGGAGAATAAGTATCTTAATTATGAGACCCTGCTTGCAAAATGCTGAAGTCTTTTTTGTAATTTACTGTTTTCTACATTAAATCATCATTCATAATGTAAAGAAGATTCTATGAAAATATAACCTTGATATATCTTTAATACTGACCAAGGCCATGTCAAAAGACTAAAATCACAGTGAAATTAAAAGCTAAAATCAAACTTTGGCTTTCATTATCATAATTAGATTATGAAACTATCCTAGATTTCACAGACAGGGACATGATTAGACATATAAAGACCATTATTTTAAGCAAAGGTGTAATATTAACATGCAAGTCTACCTCTGCTGACTTGAAGAAATCTGATGAATCTTCACTGAGGTAATGTGGAAGGCCCTGAAGAACAATGTCCCTTTTCATTGACATGGGATTCTTAAATAAAAGAAAAAAATGATCAGATTGATTTAGGGTAAGGCTGACAAAAATGCAACTGCCTTATAACGGTCTCTAGTCTAAGTGTACCAGACTGAAGTATTTCAGTAGAGTATATGAGGATCCTAAAATATGGTTTCATTATGATTTACATGATTCCAGCAGACAGACATAGGTCTTGTCTTTTGAAACAATAAGTTATTTTTTATAAAAATGAACGTATATACTTTTTAATTAAAAAAAATACTTGCCTAGATCTGGCTCTGCATTACGTAATCTCCGACCTCATGCATTACGAAATCACATTGAAAAGGTCACGCTGGACATAGGCGGAGGAACTGCCCTATTCAACATTTAATAGGACCATTCAAATTTTGAGCAGCCCTCTTTTTTCCAAACTAGTAAACATTTGAGCAGTTCCTCTACCTACATCCAACATGATTCTGCAATGTGATTCATACCAACAGTACACTTTGGAGGTGGAAGCAGCATAGTGTGGGGGGAGTTTAACAAAGTACTGTCAGAATCCATGTTATTGAAGGATGAGACGCAGAGGGACCTTCCAGCAGGACAACAATCCAAGACATACTGAAAAGGAAACTTCAACTGATTAAAATAAAAAAAATAAAAAAAATCTCTAGACTTAAAGGGGACCTATTATGCCCCTTTTTACCAGATTTAAAACAATTCTCTGAAGTCCTCAGAATGTGTATGTGAAGTTTTAGCTCAAAATACCCCACAGATCATTTTTTATAGCAAAGCGGAAGGAGAGCAGGAGCCTGTGCGCGGTTAACACCTTAAAAGATGATATTTGGACACATTTTGGGTTTTATGAAGATAGGGAGAAAAGGGAATGGAACAGTGAACAGAAAATGACACGCAAGCTCTGTGCGACTCTACAAACCCAAAAAAACTTTAAAAAAATTTTTTTTAAAAAAAGCAAGCATGTTTTAATTTGAACAAGCACAAAACTAAAATACTCACATCACTGTCAATCTTGCTGAGAAGACTTTACAATTGTGAAATGCTGCTTATTTTTTTTCTAAACATCTGAAGAAATCTGGGTCTATACTGGTCCAAACCCGACTGAAACGACTTCATGAGGTCCTTAAAAGTTAGGCGAGTGAACTCTGCTTTAATCTGTTAGACATAAAGACATGTCATTTACTTTGCATTTCATAAATTAAACAAAATATGCGCTAACAAATGGATAGCAATGGCATTGAATAATTGCATTTATATAACAAACAACAACATAAAGTACTTACAAGTGGAGGCAGGGACTCATTTGTGTGAAAAAATATATGGATTGGATAACAACAATAATTATACAGTATTTTAGCAATAGAAATACTACTGTGACCAAAGAGCTACAAACTACAGTAATATACAAACAAACCTCACCTATCCATTTAAGCAGAGCCTCTGTTCTGCGATGCACCTTCATGACTTCACGTAATACTCAATTACGTTGAAAAGGTCACGTTTGACGTAGGCAGAAGTGAGTCAGTGTTTACAAGTTGAAGTCGAACACCGTTTACAAAGAAAGGGAGTTAAAAGGTAAAACTACTATGTCGGACGATTTTGAACTTTGAGGAGAAGATGAGATGGAGTTTTTTGCCCTGCCCTACCTTGTTGAACCGGAATACACAGGAAGAAATTCGGCAGATGGAGGACACTGCTGCGGTGACACAAACCTCTCAAGCTGACCTTTTCAACGTAATTACGTTAAGTCATGAACGCGCATCGCAGAACAGAGAAAAGGCTTTGATGGGTCAAGCGGCGTTTGGACCGGCCAAGGCAAAGGCGGACTGAGAACGGAGACTCTCACAGCAGAAACCGGAGAAGGAGGGGGGAGTCGGGAGCAAGGTCCACGGCGGCCATGCAGCACAAACCGATAAGAACACACACTAACCATGCTAACTGCAATGAAGTATATCTGCTTGCTCCAATACATGATCACATTGCAAGACTAGAAAATGACAAATCTTCTCTCGACAAGGTGGTAGGCACATATAGTGATTTAGCAAATAAACAAATGACACAGATCAGATTATGGGTAAAAGGAACTGAAATTACTCTACTGGCTGACAGCAGAGCTAGTAATTCTGTAATTAAAATGGATGAAATAGATCCGATTCCAAACTTAAGTGGAAACTTTGTCTGGTCAACTTCTGCATCTGGTCTCACTGTGAGATAAAATTTCACTGTACCACTGAATGGCGCAAGTTAAGCATTGTTTTCTACTGTCAGAAAACTGCCCTCGAAATTTGTTAGGAAGAGATTTAAAGTGCAATCTGGGCATTTCTCTGTTATCCAGCCCAGATGGAATCCAAGTGGTTCGGTGCCAAATTCAAACTTTAGCCACAATCCAACAACCGCAGCTGTACATTTACCAGTGGAAACTGAAAGATGATGAATTATGTGAAAAAACTTGTCAATTCTGCAAAAGACAGAGTTTGACCTAATTCTGAAATTATGCAACTCTCTGATTTACATTGCTCAGCACATGTATTATTTGGAAGAGATAAAATGTTTGAACAGAAATGGTTTCAAATGTACAGATACAATAGACTTGAAATGGTTAATCTGGACAGAAAACAGATGTGCTGTTGCTGTGAGAAATGAACAGCAAAAGTTTTTTTGATGTTATTGATTCTCTTCCACATCTCATTGTCCAGAAAGCACAATGAGCATTGGGAAGACATTGGTTTATTTGTAAAAATGTGTATTTTTCATGTGAGTTGGATGCGGTTAAAGCTCTATGCACAGTCTGTGTGATTGATTGCGCAATAGCAGATCAATGCTTTCTAACAGAGAATGAAGCTGTTGCTATTCCTGCCCTCAAAGAAGTCCCTAAAACACTTCGGGCTTTGTCTTCAATTTCATCTCAATACACCTATCTTCCCTGTCAAAAAGATAAGGGATGCAGGCCAACCAACAGAGTGGCGTTTTGTGCAAGATCTGCAGGCCGTGAATGAAGCAGTTCAAGCACGAGCTCTGAATATTCCAAATCCATATACAATTTCGTCACAAGCGCCAAGCGATGCTGAATGGTTTTCAGTGTTGATCTGTTAGTGTCTCCTGGACGTGCCAGAGACTCAGAGCTGAGGTTGATCTGCTATTGCCTCACCCTTGCAGACAGAGGACTCAGATCGTAGTTTCTGTTGCTGTCCTTTCCTTCGCAGGACTCAGACTCAGAACAAGGAGTGTCTTTTGGGATGGTACCTTTATCTCTTTCCGATGAAGAGATTGCAATCTGGTGCGTCTTGCATTTCTGTGCTGTGATTGGCTGTTTCCATCAGAGCGGGGGGGGGGGGACACAGTGTGGCCCACCCTTCTTTCCTCCTGTGGAACTGATTTGCATAGTCCAAACACACATTTAGAAAAGTGTCACTAAAGTTTTACTAATGCATCATTCACTTACCAAACCACAACCAGAATACCTTTGGCAATGTTACGAACAGATCGAGTCCAAACATGATGGATGAAGATTGAACTGTCATGCATGCATTCATTTGTCCATCAACAGCTGAGTTTGTGTAAGATGTTGCACTACACGTCGCTGTCACAGAGAATACTTATTTCTCTGAAGAAGTATAAGATGTGTGTTGTAGTGTGTATCAGTTTAAGGTCATAAACATGGGCAATCAGTCCAAACTATAACAACCGGGTAAAAACACAGGCAAAAGGTCATCCAAAAGACAGGCAGGGAAACAAAACCAGATGCAAAGACAAGGGAGAACCAGGAAATGAGGCTCAGGAATGCAGTACAGACAAATAAAAGAACCAGCCTTCTTTAGGGTGAGCAGAAAAGGTTAATGAGTCACAGGTGCAAACAATGAGTGTTGATGAGACCAGACAGAGGATTATGGGGAATGAAGTTCTTGATAGAGTGGCAGTTGTCTGGTGATGGAGTGCCCTCTGGTGGCCATCAAGGGCACTCCAGCTGGTGAACATGACATGACAGTATATGTTCTGTTTCTGCCTACCACATATTTGCACACATAATTTGCAATATTTGTAAGTAGTTGCATTATGTGTTTTACATCTCTAACCATTAAACCTTACCACATTTGTACATCATTTGGTTTCCATAATTCATTTGACTGTTAAAGTATGACAAGGAGACAATCAAGAACACCACATTTATGAAAATGTCATTGTACATGCTTTACTGTTAATCCAATACTAGGTCAAAAAGCAGTTTTAAAATGCATGAGATGTTGACAAGCACAATAAACCCTCAACATATAAATGTATTATGTGGACACTATTGTAAATAATAGAAACTAGAAACAAGTTTCTGCACCACAACACATTAGAACCAGATCAAATCCAAGAAAAATAAAAATAAATACAGTGGTTATAAAAAAAAAAGAGCAAAGAGGCAAATAATTTCTAAAGTAAATTGTATATTACAAGGAGATCAAACAGTTTTTCTGAATTTTGACTTGTTTTTATAAGTGCTTATGGAAAATGTTAGCTAAGTAAGCAACTTTTTGACTATTTATAGAACACTATATAACGACAGTTTCAGTAATGACAACAGCAAAAATCATCTTCAAGTGATGTTGAACATAGCCTACTAGACTGGTTCATATTCATCCTACGTTATTTAATCTAGCAGACTGAAAACTTTAAGAGTTACAGTAATCAAAAAAAGAGAAGCACAGTTTTGTTGTGCAGATCACAAATAATAATAAATTGGACAGTAAATAATGTGAGTAAATCTGTTTTCTCTTTTTTCCCCCCAGTATGAGCAAAATATACACACATATCCTAGAGGGTATCGTTCTCGATACAATGTGACTTACTGGAAACTGCTGTTATTGCAGAAAATGTCAGCGAGCATTCGTTTCCTAATTCTTATTACATTCTTCAAAATTTCTCATAACTAAACCTTTAGCCATTTTCAATGGCTCTGCAGCCCCCCCAACCAACATTCTGTTAATACAAAAATCTTTAAAATTGACTGATCGTTCTGGTATTTTAAGTATGAACAGTGTTCACAGTACATACATTTTGACAAAATACAGGTGTCTAGACCAGAATTATGAAAACATGCAGGTCTGACAAGTTGAGAATTGTGAAAGTGCATGCAGGTCTTTTCTCTGACAAGTCCATTCTCTGTTGATAAGCCACCAACTGCCTCATAAGCAGGTCAATGCAGTGTCAGTGCATAGATTCTGGTGTCTGTACCATTTCTAAAGACTTTTGTTTTGTTTTGTTTTGTTTTGTCTTGTTTTTTTTTTCAGGTCAGTTGTTATGTAAATGTGCTTATTCATTACATTTCATAAACTATTGCTTCAATGCAGTATATTTTTTATGTCCCCATCATATACAGTGCCCTCCAAAAGTATTGGAACAGTAAAGACAAAATTGCTCTGTTGGCTGTGGAGTCAAGACATTTACAAATATGATTAAAAGATGAATATGAGACAAAACTACAGAATGTCATGTTTTATTATTGGGTGATTCAACACACAGATGTTTTACCAGCTAAGAAGTTCAGCACTTTTAGAGTTTCATCCCTCTATCTGATGTGAGCATAAGTATTGGAGCAGTTGCCTCACAGGCCTTTCTGAGTGATCAGCTGTGTCCTGTTGCATTAATTCTTCAGATATTAAAAGCAGGGAATGTGTCGTATCAGTTATAGCCATTACTTCTGCATTCTGAGTCTTGCATTCGATGATGACGACACACAAACCAGGATGAAGACGAAGGAGCTGACTTTGAGAGGAAAGCAAGCAATTTGGATGCTAAAAGAAAAGGACGAACTCAATTAGAGCTATAGCTAAAACAAAGGGCATGGAGAAATCAAGAGTCTGGAAACCACCAGCGACACCAGCAACCAACAACGACCTGATCGGCTGAGAAAAATAACAGTAGTTGATGACAGACAAATCATAAAAGCTGTGTCTGTAAAAATCACCAACAACCTCCAGAAAGCTGGGGTGATGCACTGACAATCTACTGTCCTCAGGAGACTTTGACACAGAATTACAGATGCTACACAGCAAGATGCAAACCTCTGACCAGCACCAAAAACAGAAAGACAAGATTCGAGTTTGCAAAAAAGCACAAAGGTGAGCCAGTAGAGTTTTAGAACTGAGTTTATGGACCGATGAGTGATGTGAAAAGATGAGTGATGGGAAAGCAAAAATGTGGAGAAAAAGTGAAGTGCAAATGATCCCAAGTATACAGTCTCATCTGTAAAGCATGGTGGAGGTGGTGTCATGGCAGGGGCATGCATGGATGCCTCTGGAACAGGCCCTCTCAACTTTACTGCTGACTTAATGTATGATGACAGCAGCAGAATGAATTTGGAAGGGTACAAAATCATCTTGCCTATCAATATTCAATAAAATGCCATCAGAATCATTGGGAAATGCTTCATATTGCATCAGGACAATGACCCAAAACACCCTGCCATTTCAGTCAAGGAGTTTATAAGGGCAAAGAAATGGAAAATCTTAGATTGCCCAAGTCAGTCTCCAGATTTAAATATGATTGAACGTGAATTTCAACAGCTGAAGAGGAGAGTAAAGGCAGAAACTCCCCAAAACAAGCAACAATTGGAATTGGCCACATTAAAGGCTGGGAAAAAAATTTCAAAGGATGAGACCAAGAGTCTGGTGATGTCTATGGGTCACAGACTCACTGCTGTGATTGTGTGCAAAGGATCTGCAACTAAATAATAGCTTTTAATCTTTTATATCTGCATTATGTTCAACTGTCCCAATACTTGGGACAATCATGCTCACATCAATGAGTGGGATGAACTGAAAGTGCTGTACTTTTTATTTGGTAAAACATGTATGTGTTGAAACAGCTAATAATAAAATGTGACATTCTGTAGTTTTGTTCATATTCATCTTTTAAATATATTTGCACACTTAATTTACAGCCAATATTAATTTTGTTTACTGTTCCAATACTTATGGAGGGCACTGTATGTCTGAATATACAGGATGAAATACTGAACTTCTGACTTTTACAGATAGACATCATATTAACCCATTTTCTTTTAGCACAATATCACAATTAAGTGAACACAGACTATAGTTAACAAGCTACAGTTAGTCCAAAATCAGACACACTCTCTCTGTTTAAATCTAGATTAAAGACACATCTCTTTAGCCGAGTATTCACATAATCTCTCTCATTACCTTGTACTCCAGTTATACCTGATCAGCAGGAGCCACAACACAGTCCTTCGCCATCGGATCAAACATGGCCACCGTTACAGGTCAGCTCTCAATGCACTTCTGCTCTGACCCCGAGGATCATATTATCGATATCAGAGAATAACATTTCAGACGAGTCACAGCAGAGAGGGTGGCCACTGCTAGGCTCAAATAAGTTTGCGTTGTCACTTTCTGTTCAGATCAGCACATTTCACATCACATTGCGTTCATCTCAGCGTGATTTCATTCAAGCAGATGTTAGTCAGGGTGAATGAAGGACACTTTGTGAGTCTGTGCCTGTGTGTGTGATCACCATTGTGTCCTTGACCTCCAGGATGTGACCCTCACTCCAAATGGTGGTCGTCGGTGGCTTCAGTGGAGTGACAAGCAGGCTGTAAACTTCAGCTGCAAAACTGGCTAACTAGCACGTTATTAGGAAAGGCAATTTACAAAGATTCATAAAAACCCTTATACTCACTTCTTCTGTAGATGAAGCTGGATCACGAATGATTTGCGCGAACATAGGCGCATTTATGTAGATTGGGATCGGCGCATTCCCTTCAAAACGAAAGTAACGTTAATCCTCGCGCCTTCATGTCAGATAAATGGAGTAACACCACACTGCTATGTTCATTATTACATCCAACAACAAAACACCTCAATCGCTTAATCGGAGACATCTCGTCTTCCCCTGCACCGGAGTCGACACAATGGCGGACAGCTCTCAGCTCACTCAGGGCAGGTCTAAGGTAAGACGGCCTTGTCAATCAACTCTCGTGGGAGGGGCCTGTACAGAACTACGTCATTCTGACAGGAGTCTCAGAACAGCCTGATTTGAGAAAGGGGATTTTAAGTAGGGATTTTAAAAAAAAACACTGGGTGGATTTATATCATTGTAGGATGGATGTGTACACACACTTCCAACACAAGTTATGTTTATTTATGTTATAAAGTGAATTTTGCATGTGATGAATCATTTAATATTAATTGTATTCTATTTCTGCATGTTTTTGCCAAGGACTTTTATTTTGGTGTCGCGTCCTCCGAGAAGGAGGGTCATGTAATGTGAAGGGAAGTGTGGGAAAGAGGAGAGGAGAGAAGAGTAGAGTAGAGTGTGGCGGGCACGGAGACTAGTGTTGCTCTCCTCCCCAGTTCTAGGACTTTGCTCAGTAAAAGTTATTAGCCGTCGATATTTTCAAATCCGTCGTCTTTATTCACATCAACCCACGGGCAGCTAAAATCCCACGCCTTACACTACCTTAACCAATATACTAAACTACATTTCCCTTACATTACTCTCATTTAGATCACAACATATAATCATCGCTGTTAATCAAGTTCACCATTTCTGTTTGAAAACGTCATTAACTAACTGTATAATTTCTACTATCCTATAACTGTACATTTCTGCCATATGGACATCAGCTTTGCATAGTCACCACCGATATATGACTCCTAATTTGCCTACAACATACGCTCGACCGCCTTGTCGTGAACGCGCCTGCTTGAGAGACCGGAAGCTGTACATTTCAGTTTATAAAGTTATAAGAATCAACATTTTTCTTAAACTAACGCATCATTTTACTTCAGAAGTCCTTTATTAACACTCCGTAGCTGTGTGGAGTAGTTTTGTGATGGATGGATACTTTTTTTTCGGATTCAGAAACAGGGGCACCATTCACTGCAATTATACAGATTGGAACAGACAGGACAATGTCGAATACAACTCCGAATGGATGTCCTGAGGGTGAGTAAGTCTTGGAATAATTTTCATTTTTGAGTTAACTATCCCTTTAAGCTCATATTTTACCATTTCTAGGACACTATATAACTACAGTTTCAGTAATGACAACAGCAAAAATCATTTATAGCTTACTTGACTGGTTCATATTCATCCTACATAATTTAATCTAGCAGACTGAAAACTTTAGAGTTACAGTAATCAAAAGCAAAGAAATCAAGTTTAGAAGTGAAGCACTGTTTTGTCGTGTTTCACCAAAAGTATTAGTAAATTGGACAATCTGTGTTTTCCCTTATTTATTCCCAGAACATACACGTATAGCCTAAAGGGTGTCGTTCTCGATATAATGTGACTTACTGGAAACCGCAGTTATTGCAGAAAGTGGTCTGGTTTTACTTGTTGTGTGACCAGAAATCTTTTAACACTGACATGTTCAGCAATTTTAAGAATGATTAGTTTTCACTGTACATGTTTGGTCACAAAGGCAAGTTTCCTGTAAGAATTGTGAAAATACGTGCAGGTCTGAAATGACCAGAATTAGGAAAACATGCAGGTCTTTTCTCTGACAAGTCCATTCTCTGTCAATAAACCAACAACTGTCTTTAAAAAAAAAAAAAAAAGGCACAGACCATATCAAATCTAACATTCACAGACATTTATAAGCGGAGAATTAATAGTTGGACTTCATCACTTTGATCACACTAATAAATGAGTGTATATTTATGCATTTCATAATACATGTATGAATTAAATTAAGAATGACAGATTAGAGAGTAGTGCAAGGTCCAAAAATTCTGCGGGCGACCCTCGAGGGCCATTACAGATTAGATAAACTTTGAGAGGATTATTGAGTCCATGACAAAATAAATCTATGAGCACATAGTCTGGGATATCAAAACATATGCAATGTCCAAAAAGTCTTGAATATGGCCTTCAAGAGATGTGTTACCTTGGCGGAGATGGATGATTTTAACTGCTGGACCCATGGTTGGCTAAATCTTCTGTCATGTACTGCTCAGAGACTTGAGGGCTGAGGATCCAGGTGCAGTGTTTATTGATGGGTAATCCACAAACAAGCAGAAGATAATAAACAGGCAATCAGTCCAAACTATAACAACAGGGCAAAAACACAGGCAAAAGGTCATCCAAAAGACAGGCAGGGAAACAAAACCGGACACAAAGACATGGGAGAACCAGGAAACGAGGATTATAAATGCAGTACAGACTAAAAGAATGATCAATGAATGACTAAAAGAACCAGGCTTATATAGGGTGAGCAGACAGGGTTAACGAGACACAGGCGCAAACAATGAGTGCTGATGAGTTAGCTACAGTTAATCCAAAACCAGACACACTCGCTCCATTTTTCATGAGTTCATCAAACAACAGTGTTAAGTGGTAAGTTTAATTGGTATCATTCATCAATCACAGTGAGTAATGGCTTCTTCTCCCGCTATTGTTTTTTGCACTGCTTGCTACATGTACAGTTTATCTGTCTCTGTCGGCGACGAGGGATTCACATGTGATAAATGCAGGGAAATAGTTAGGCTGACAGAGAAGATCTTAGAACTAGAGACACGCATCCAAACTTTAGTTGAGGATAGTAAGAATGTGAGGGCTGTAGATACTGCCTTGGATGCGACTAGCTCAGGGACTCCTGTACATTGTTCGGTTCCGGTAGAGCCCGTGCAGCAGGGCAACTGGGTGACTGTGAGGCGGCCTAGTCGCGGGTCAAAACACCGCTCTTCCGTTCCGATCAAAACATCAAACAGGTTCTCCCCACTCAGTGATGCACCCACTGAGAAACCTGATGAAAGTGCTCTAGTTATTGGCGATTCTATTGTACGGAATGTGAAAATAGAGACACCAGCCACCATAGTCCAATGTTTACTGGGAGCCAGAGCGCCTGACATCTTGGCAAATTTAAAAGTGCTGGCTAAGGCTAAACGTAAATTCAGTAAGATTGTTATTCGGCCAGCGCTAATGATGTTCAACTTCGCCAGTCGGAGATCACTAAAAATAATTTTAAAGAGGTGTGTGAACTTGCAAGTAGAGACCTCTGCACTCCCGCGGGACCCGACGCAACCGAGTGCGATGCAGGACAAGATTTGATGAGTGAATGCGGGTGCGGGCGGTAAGGTCCTCATGTGCGTGCGGGTTGCGGGAGAATAAATATATTCGCGGGACTCCCGCAAAATGAAAATATCTTCAAATTAAATTACTAAAAAACAAATAAACTTATTTATCTACTGCACAAAAGCAACAAGAACGACTAAAATAAAATAAAAACGATTTACAGGCACAAGGTCGGAAGCTAACTCTCACGTGGTTCATGCGCTAGCCCCACACCGAGGCAAAATGTCTGAAGAGCATGGCACAGGTGGACTGCTTAGTGCTACAGATATTAGTTCATTATTAAAGAAAGGAACATACAAAACTACAAAGCCAAGCAAAGGAAAATCTGATATTTGGAAATGTTTTTCGATAGTATGCGACAGTGATGGAAAGCACCTTCCCTTTGCGAGCTGCGACAAATGCAGCAAAGTACTCACAAACAGCAGGCACAAGTCTGGAACTTCAGATCTGAAGCGTCATGTCTGCACAGTTTTGAAAGGCCAAACTTCCGTCATTTATGGTAAGTCAGTCAAAAGTGTCAAGTGCACTAAAAGATGAAACGACAGAAAAATGCATCGACTTTGTTTGTGCAGACCTAAGACCTTATGACACCGTCTCTGGCCAGGGTTTCTTTAAACTAGCGCAGTACCTCGTTGACACAGCAGCCAAGATTGGAAAATTCGATGTGAAGGAAATTTTGCCACATCCAATGACATTGTCACGAAATCTGAGTGAAAGGGCACAAACAGTAAGAAGAGCTGTAGTCACTGACATGACCGAGACGGTTGCGCAGTGACAACTGACATCTGGATCGAAAACTATCGAAAAACATCTTTCCTATCAGCCACAATACATTACATAGATGCAAATTACGACTTGATGTCAAAGGTGCTTTTTGCAACACCATTCGATGCAGGTATTTCAAAAACCGGTGAAAACATTCAAGCTTTACTATTTCAAAATCTCAGAGTATTCGGAATAGATAGTTCACAGGCAAAGAAACTTGTCTTTGTCACTGACAGAGGAGCGACCATGATCGCAGCTCTCAGAGGTTTCACAAGACTGAACTGTAGCGCTCACATACTCAACATCATTCTTTCACATGCATTCTCGTCCGCTGTGATGGACAAAACACCCGAAGTTGGCCACCTTCTGAAAGACGTGAAAAAACTAGTCACCTGCTTCAAACATTCTGGCCTGCAAGTGAAGCTAAGCAAGTCTCTAAAGTAGTCAGTGGAAACAAGATGGAATTCTAATTTCTAAATGCTAGATTCCGTGTTTCAACAGTATGATGACATTTCAACAATCCTGTTGGAAAATAAACAGTATGACAAAATAGGGTGGATCAACAAAAATATTCTTAAAACCCTGGTGACATTTTTTAAGCCATTCAAAGACGCAACCAATGACTTGGAGTCAGACAATACAGCCTTGAGTGCGTCTCTAGTTCTGCCGTGGTCCGTAAAACTAAGAAACCACTGCGAGGCAGCCATGACTGACTGCATTCTCACTGAAATTGCATCAACTTGCGTGCAACGTCTGGACGAACTAATGTCACCGAAAAGTTTGGCACCAAATGGAATTCACCTGCTCTACAAAATAGCGACATTCCTCACTCCCAAACTGCGTCAGTTAAAGATTATTGATGATAATGAAAGACAAGCTGTGATTCATGCAGTCAAATTTCTAGTTGATGAGTTGGGGTTTGAAAAAAACAGAGAGGAAAACCTACCGCTACCAGCGAAAAAGTCTGCAGATGATACCATGGACAGCAACGTGTCAATCGATTCCGAAATAGTGGGATATTTAAAGGTCAAACTGGACGGATCAGAAGCACACGGGCCCAAAGATGTCCTCCAGTGGTGGAAAAGACGATGTCAAGAATTTCCAAGATTGAGCAAATTAACACGCCATGTACTTTGTATTCCAGCTTCCAGCGCACCATCGGAGAGATCTTTCAGTATCTACGGTCGCATACTCGAGCAGAGACGCATTTTTCTGAAGCCCTCATCAGTGAATGATATGCTATTCCTGCATGGATACACTAAATAGGCGTACATTTGTTTTTTAGTTAATTAGGTTTATTTTTATTTATTTAGCTAAATATTGAAAATTGGTCTTTTTATTTATTGAGAAAGAAGGATAATTTGTGTTCAATGCTAAAGGCAAAAAAGGCTAACGCACATTCTTAAGCAGTATTAGGCCAAATGCTTTTCTGTTTGACCACGTGAGAAATCCACGTTTATTATTTTGTTTCATTGCCTGAATGAAAATTACTGACTGTATTTCTATGTTCTGAAAAGCTCCTCGTTCATGTCCATGTTCATCATTCCATTGAATTAAACTCAGATAAAACGAAATACTTGTTTTCCATTTCTTTTTTATTTATATTCAGAAGGGAAGCAAGTGAAACAAATAACAGAGTAACGGGAAGAAGCAGTGAAAATAAAACTACTTGTATGTCTACCTGCGGGCTTTTGCGGGCGAGAGCGGGAGAAAATAACATATTTTTGTGGGAACGGGACAGAATCTTGTGGGAGCGGCACAGGTCTCTACTTGCAAGTACGATGTCAGACACTTTAATATGCTCTGGTCCCCTCCCTGCTTACTGTGGTGACAAGATACATAGCAGACTATCGTCACTCAATGGCTGGATGTCTAAGTGGTGCCCGCAGAATAACAGGTTTCATAGACAATTGGACTAGGTTTTTGGGGCAGACCTGACCTGTTGAAAAGAGATGGTCTTCATCCCTCCAGGCGTAGTGCCGCTCTTCTCTCTAGAAATATGGCACATAGTCTTAGAGTTTGTACTTGACTAACTGGGGCCCAGGTCAGGAAGCAGACAG